>CAUYRH010024223.1:0-46440 GCA_963574655.1 Perodicticus potto | reverse complement strand
AATAAATTGTGGTATATGTACACCATGGAATATTATGCAGCCTTAAAGAAAGATGGAGACTTTACCTCTTTCATGCTTACATGGATGGAGCTGGAAAATATTCTTCTTAGCGAAGTATCTCAAGAATGGAAGAAAAAGTATCCAATGTACTCAGCCCTACTATGAAACTAATTTATAGCTTTCATATGAAGGTTATAACTCAATTACAGCACAAGAACATGGGGAAAGGGGCAAAGGAGGGGAGGGGAGGGGAGAGGATGGGCAGAGGGAGAGTAATTGGTGGGTCCACACTTACAGTGCATCTTAGAAGGGTACAGGTGAAACTTATCAAATGTAGAATATAAATGTCTGCACACAATAACGAAGAAAATGCTATGACAGCTATGTTAACCAGTTCAATGAAAATATTTCAAATTATATATAAAACCAGCATATTGTACCCTATGATTGCATTTATGTACACAACCATGATTTAATAAAAATAAATTAATTTAAAAAAAGACTTTAACTGGCCGTGTGAGGTGGCTCATGCCTGTAATCCTAGCACTCTGGGAGGCTGAGGTGGGTGGATCACCTGAGCTCACAGGTTAGAGACCAGCCTGAACCAGAGCGAGACCCTGTCTCTCAAAAGCTAGCTGGGCATTGTGGCAGGTGCCTATAGTCCCAGCTACTTGAGAGGCTGAGACAAGAGGATGACTTGAGCCCAAGAATTTGAGGTTGCTGTGAGCTGTGATGCTACAATACTCTACCCAGATTGACTCTGTCTCAGATAAATAAATAAATAAATACTTTAACAGATGTCCCCTGGGAAGGACATCTGTAAGCAGAGTCTAGGACAGACTCACCAACCATTCCGAACCAGAGAAGACTGCATCACAGTCTCCTTGAGGCCCTTTCAAGCCTTTCCTAGTCCCAAATCTTAGCACTGCTGCCACTCTGGAAGCAGAGGTGCGTTTGTGGAATAAAGTTCCCCTCCCAGCAGAGTTGCTGCTGATGAAAGAGTGTTATGTTTGTGAACTAGCAGGTGGAAGTAAAAAAAGAAAACAAGAGTCAGCCACCATGGTTGCCTAGGGCAACAGATCACATTTTGCCGGATGTGGGTTCAGGGCTTTCTACTTTATTTCTAGTTCTTTTTCAGCCCCTGTTCTTTGAGGCAAAGTCCTTAAAATACAAGGTATGTGGGGAGGGAGATGGAGGAAAGAAAGGATAAAAAAGAAAAGTATGCAATGACAATTTGAGGCTGTTTGTTTTTATTGCTAGAGGGTTAATAACCCAATTCTGGGTATAGGTTTAAATAGGAATTAAAATTGGGTTGAAGGGCCACACTGGCTTAGGTGGGAGGATCACTTCTGGGAGGCCAGAAGTTTCAGACCAGCTTATACAAGAGTGAGACTCCTTCTCTGCAAACATAGAAAAATGAGCTGGGTGGTGGCAGATGCCCTTAGTCCCAGCTACTTGGGAGGCTTAGGCAAGAGGATCACTTGAATGTAGGAGTTTGAGGCTGTCGTGAGCTGTGATGACACCACTGTGCTCAAGCCCAGGTGACAGAGGAAGACCTTGTCTCCAAAAAAAGTGAAAATAAAAATAAAAATCAGGTTGTATGCACAGGCTCCATACTAATAGCAAACGCTGGTCCCTTCTTTTTCTCTGAAAAATTTTGTATATTTCAGAATTTAACTAATATCCTCCACACAGCTGCGCAGTCAATATACAGTATAGGATATCATCTTAGTGCATTTATCTAAATTTGTGCTGTCCAGTTTGGCAGCCACCAGCATCTGAATTCGACTAATGTAAATCATGATGTGCTATGGCACAGAAACACACCAGATTTGGAAGATTCGGCATGACACCAAGGAATGAAATATCTCAGGAATAATTCTCACATTACTTAAATTTCATATAATTTCACATAATGAACATTAATTAAATGACAATTTTTGCAACTATCATTAAATTAAATAAATGATTCAAATGTCACTTGTCTCTCTCTTTTTTTCTAAGATTTAAGATTTAAAGTTACATAGGTAATTTGCATTGTATTTCTTTTTTCTTTTTCTTTTTTTTTTCTTTTGCAATTTTTGGCTGGAGCCGGTTTGAACCCACCACCTCCCGTATATGGGGCTGGCACCCTACTCCTTTGAGCCACAGGTGCTGCCCAATTTGCATTGTATTTCTATTTGGAGGGCGCTGGTCTGAGGCACCATACTTCTGTTATTGCAAACGCCTCAGCATTTGACTCAAAGAGGCTCCACTGGGAAGACTGCATCTTATAAATGTATTCTGAATATTAGTCACCAAGTATTAAAACGGATTTGCCCTATTGTTTTTCCCACTGTACTTTCTGCCCCAGCACCGACAAACTGTTTCACACATTTGGTACCTGGGGCAGCCTTATTCCATTTGGCCACCGGGAAATACCTTTATCTTTCAGCACCTCTGGGTCATCCCTGTATAATGCCTTTTCTGTAATCACTTCGCCGTATTATTTCTGTGCCTATCAGAGCACATCTGTAATGTATTTATTTACAAGTCTGTCCTTTCCACTAGACTAGAAACTTCTGGAGGTTGGGGGCCATATCCTAACCTATTTATTTATTTATTTTTTGGCGTGGCTTTCCATAGATGTATGTTGAAACTAGAAAAAAAAGTTCCAATTATATAATGTCGAGCAGAGTTTTTAGTTTCTTTCTTTCTTTTTTTTTAATGAAGTCTTGCTCTGTCATCAGACTAGAGTGCAGTGGTGGAATCATAACTCACTGCAGCCTTGAACTCCTGCGCTTAAGCAATTCTCCTGTCTCAGTCTTCTGATCACTGGGGCTACTGACACATGCTAATTAATTTTATTATTTTTTAAAATTTTATTTTATTATTATTTTTGACACAGAGTCTCACTCTGTCATCCCTGGTAGAGTGCAGTGGCACCATCAATAACTCACAGCAACGTCAAACTCCTAGGCTCAAGCCATCCTCCTGCCTCAGCCTCCACAGTAGTTGGGACCACAGACCCGCATCACCACACCCAGATAAGTTTTCTGTTTTTGGTAGAGACACAGTTTTGCTGTTGCCCAAGCTGGTTTTGGACTCCTGACCTCAAGGGATGCTCCTGTCTCAGCCTCCCAGAGTGCTAGGATTACAGGCCTGAGTAACCTCATTCAGCCTAATTATTATGTTTTTAGAGATAGGATCTCACTATGTTGCCCAGGCTTGTCTCCAACTTGTAGGTTTAAAGGATCCTCCTGCTTCAGTTTCCCAAGTGGCTGAGATTACAGGCTGAGCTATTGAGCACAGTTTGCTTTAACTGAAGTATATGTTTAAGTACAGTATACCCCAGTCTGTAAATCCACTCTTGGGCAATAATGAGTGCAGTGAGCTGCCTCAGGGTTTCAGTCTCTCCATTCTGTACTGATGTGACAGCCGTCCTTTCTCTGCCTTGCTCTGTAATTACTCACGTTCGTGGCCTACGCAACACCATTCCTGTATGTTGCTTACAAAAGGAGAAATACACTACCACGGCATTGGTAAACGCATGAAGAAACAGCCTTGGTTTGCTAAGCCATACTACTTACGGAATTTAGTCAGAAGGAAGTCATTATTTTAAAAAGAAAACTACACCCCAAACCTAATCAGTTTATTCACTTGACTGTCGGTGGTCAACAGTGCCAGCAGCAGAGATGAACAGGTTTGTTAATACTATAAATGTAGCAGCCTTAGATAAATTTACTTGATCAATAACTTAATTGTGATAATACACTATAGTATGATGTGAAATGACCTGAAAATGATTTTGTGGGATCCCCTCCTCCCTGCGCCTACATAATTCATTTGTTCTTTTCTTTCTGAACTGAAATCCTAACAAAACACTTAAAAAGACTGGACTTTTGCCCCGCGGGACACACAGTCCGTTAAAGGGACTTAATGGCTTTTATTAGCATTCCGCTAACTGTTAATTTCATAATTGCACTGCCTTGATACCTACTATAATAATAACTAAGATAGATGAAATGTCAGTTATCTAATCTCGCGTAATATCTACTTCCCAACCACTTCCAGTTTTCCAAATATCTTTCTTCTTTTTGAGACAGAGTCTCAAGCTGTCGCCTTGGGTAGAGTGCCGTGGCTTCGTAGTCATAGCTCACAGCAACCTCAAACTCTTCCTTCCTTGGAATCTTGTTTTTAAACAAGTCTTACAAATCTTGCCTTGCAAAATGCCCATGTCCTGGGTTTAAATATGGAGCTTTAAAGTATTCATTTCTTGCTTTCCACTTACTAAAAGTAATTTTCATTGTCTTGATTACTAGGGAGGAGGAATATTTCTGATTAGCTGACAGCTTTACACTACATAATAAAGATTGCTGGTCAACCCTTTCACCAAGTTTTGAAAGAATGGCTAAAGGCTTTAAGATGCCAAAGATCTTGTTTTTTGGCTCACTTCTTAAACTGTGTGTAATCTTGAGTAAACTACTTAAACACTCTAAATTGTCATTTGTTATTTATTTATTTGTTTAGACAGAGTCTCTTTGTTTCTGTAGGCAGAGTGCTATGGTGTCATAGCTCACAGCAACTTCAAACTCTTGGGTTTGAGCAATCCTCTTGCCTCTCCCTCCCGAGTACCACCTGCCACAATGCCCAGCTCGTTTTTCTAGTAGAGATGGGGTCTTGCTCTTGCTCAGGCTGGTCTCGAACTCCTGAGATCAAGCAATCCATTCACCTCAGCCTACCAGAGTGCTAGGATTACAGGTATGAGCCACTGCACCAGGCCTATTTGTAAATTACAAAATGGGAATAATGATAGTACCTTCCCAAACAGTTGCTTAGCCTGACCTTAGCTTACAGATACATGTAATAAGCACATCAGTATTCCCAGGTGGCAACTTCATATCCATATCCGAATCTTAACTTCTAATTTTCTCTCCTCTAACTTCCCCACTTTGGTTGGTAACAATCACAACCTTCCAGTTGTTTAGGACAATAAATTTGGAGTCATCCTTGATCTTGAACACCAAACATCTCCACTGTCAGGAAATCCTGTTGGCTCTACCTTCAAAATATATGCAAACTCCCAAAACTTCATCCTGGGCTCCTTGTGTCCATCCCTGCTCCCCTCAGTGTATTCTCAAGCAGCCAGAGTGACTTTGAAAAGTTAAGTCAGGGCCGTGCCTGTGGCTCAGTGGTTAGGACACCAGCCACATACACCAACGCTGGCGGGTTCAAACCCAGCCTGGGCCTGCTAAAACACTAATAACAACTGCAACCAAAAAAATAGCTGGGCATTGTGGTAGGGCATTGTGGCACCTGTAGTCCTAGCTACTTAAGAGGCTAAAGCAAGAGAATTGCTTAAGCCCAAGAGTTTGAGGTTGCTGTGAGCTGTGATGTCATAGCACTCTACTGAGGGCGACATAGTGAGACTCTGTCTCAAAAAAAAAAAATCGAGAAAGAAAAGAAAAGTTAAGTCAGATCACATTATCCCTCTTCTCAGAATCCCACAATGACCTATCAGTTTCACTGAGCATAAAAGCTGAAATTTTATAACAGCCTATGAGACCTCACTGATCTGTCACCTCCTGGTCCTCTTCATATCTCTCCAACCACATTTGTGTGTCTCTCCCTTGCTCCCATTCATCTCTACCCACATGGGCCTTCTTGTTCTCCTCAAACACATCAGCAAGCCCTTGCCTTACAGCCTTAGCACTGGCTGTTCCTTGTGCTTAGAAGACTGTTCCCCCAGATAAGGTTTTATTTAACATCATCATCTCCTTCAAACCTTTGCTGAATCTTATCTTGTCAGTGAGGCCAAGCCTGACCGCCATATTTAATACTGCAATTTAACCTTGCTCAACTTGGTCTTTTTTAAGGTACTGTTTACTTACTAGGGATATGATATTCTTATTTATTATGCTTTTCAGTTATCATTGGTATCTCTCCACTAGAATATAAACTCCACAGATGCAGAGGTCTCTGTTTCTTCTGTTCACACAGAAATACCCCTTGCACTGAGAAGAGAGGTTAGCAAACGTTTTTGATTAAGAATGGCTGAATTGTATTTGAAGGGGAAATCTAAGTAAAATTAAAAAAAAAAATTGGCAGTTCCTAAGTTACACGTCCTTTATTGCACTTAAAAATTCTAATTCTCTACTGATGAATCTTAGTCATTTCATTAATGACTAAGATACAACTAACAATTTTTGTGATTCTTACTCTCAATCATTTTTAACATACTTAGTTTTTATACCTAAAGCATAATAACTAAGAAAATCATATCGCTAGTAAGTAAAAAGTAATATTAAAAAGTAAGTTACCTTTACTTAATGACACACTCTGTTTATGACCAAGCCTACAGGCAGTTGGGGTTCTAATTCCCGTTTCCCTCTAAACCCCCTGCTCGACATCATCCTGTACAAATATTTGAGGTCAGACAGTTAAGTTCTTGAACTCCTCCCAGAAAATGTGCTACAGACCTCACTGCTGAATATCACTACCATCACCAGCTGGTTAAGGGGAGTACTTTGAAGGTGACTGTAGTGATATTCAGCAATGAGGTATGTAACACTTTTCCTATGATGAGTTTTAGAACTGAACTGTCCAACCTCATATGTACATGCTTCCTAAATGCTTTTTGAAAAAAGCCCAGTGCCCACTGACCCACGAATGGATTAATAAATTGTGGTACGTGTACACCACGAAATATTATGCAGCCTTAGAGAAAGATGGAGACTTTACCTCTTTCGTGTTTACATAGATGGAGTTGGAACATATTCTTCTCGGCAAAGTATTTCAAGAATGGAAGAAAAAGTATCCAATGTACTCAGCCCTACTATGAAACTAATTTATATCTTTCATATGAAAGCTATAACCCAACTACAGCACAAGAATATGGGGAAAGGGGCAAGGGAGGGGAGGGAAGAGGGAAGGCTGGGTGTAGGGAGAGTAATTGGTGGGCCCACGCCTATGGTGCATGTTAGAAGGGTACAGGTGAAACTTACTAAATATAGACTATAAATTTCTGTACACAATAACTAAGAAAATGCCATGAAAGCTATGTTAACCAGTTAGATGAAAATATTTCAGATTGTACATAAAACCAGCACATTGTACCCCATGATTTAATAAAATAATAATAATAATAATAATAATAATAATAATACATGAAATTCAAATCAGTCTCCCCAAATCTATTTTCTTTGCTGGCTTATACATCTCATACACCTCGCTAACATGTCTTTTGATATTTTAAAATGGCCGACAACACTGTTCATGGACATAATCTAATGACTAGTTATTTGCTAACTATACACTTGATCTTAGCCAAAAGGCCGAGAAGCGATTGTTATTTGCTAACTATAAGCTTTTCATATTTACTTTTTACATAGTAACTCCTAGAGGCCTTAAAGACAAAAAGATCTAGAGTGTTGTCTTTGCCTATTTTCTGTTTTGCTTAAGAGTAATAAATGTTTTACTGAGGCATAAACCTAGAACAAAAGTGGAAAATAATTGTTATGGGTTGTTGGGGAATTTTGTATAGGCATTTTATGTGTCTTTGAAACAGTGTGATATAAAAACTTAGTACAGTCTTACTACATGCACAAAAAGTGAGGTCATTAAATCTCCCAAAGTAACTTGATGAGAATCACAATTTCAAAGTAGGAGGCTGAGTGAATTGCAAACAATGCTCATTGCCTTGTAGCTGATACACAGAAATTGCCATCATTTTTGATCAGGATTGTTCTTAAATTATATGAATTTTGAATCATAGGAGATCTTCAGTTAATTCCTTAAATCAGAAGTGACTGCCTTAGATTGGTAAAGAGGGACACAGAAAATCAGCACAACTTCTGAGATGGAGTTTACTACGTAGCAACTGCTAGTTGCTGTGCCTGCTGTCTGACCGTGAAAGGCTTCCTTCCATGTGGTTGGAGCCTCGGCAAGTCTGGGACCAAGTGTATTTTCACAGATATCACTAGAACCCAGATGTATTAGTCAGGGTTCTCTAGAGAAAGAGAGAAACCAATAGGATGTACTTATAAGAGAGGGAGAGCATCACTTTGAGAGCTATCTCACATAACTGTGGGGGCAGGCAAGTTGAAAGTTTGCGGGGAAGACCAGCAGGCTGGAGACCCAGGGAATAGTTGATAATTTTGAGTCTGAATACAGTCTGGAGGCAGAATTTCTTCCTATTCCAGGGACCTCTGCCTCTTTCTTAATGCCTTTAATTGATTGAATGAGACCATTCATGTTCTGGAGGGTAATATGCTTTTGTCAAAATCTACTGATTTGTGAATCTTATCTAAAAAATACCTTCACAGAAACATCTGGACAGCTGTTTGACCAAGCACCTGGGCACCGTAACGTTGGCAGGCTGACGGATAAAATTAAGTGACACAGCTGCAGTCAAGCTTCCATTTCTTACTTTAATTATTTATTTAATACTTATTTATTTATTTACCTATTTATTTCTTTTAGAGATGAGCGTCTGTCTGTGTTGCCCTGGACTCCTTGCATAACCATCCTTTCTCAGCCTCCACAGTCACTGGCTTTATAGGCACGTACCATCCCACCTAGAAAGCCCCCATTTTCTAATGATAATGATTATAATCCACACAAAGGCAATATTGTGCTTTTGATTACTTTTTTATAGATTCAGGATCTCAAATATGTCTCCAGGGACCGTGCCCTGCTCACCCCTTACAATCGCTCCTGGAGGAGGGCAAGCTTTCCTGGCCACATTTTACAAACGAGGAAACAAAAGCTCGGAGGAAGAACTAGGGATACAGTTTGTCTTAGTTTGTTCAGGCTACTGTAACAAAAAATACCATACATTGAGTGGCTTAAACAACAAGCATTTAGTTTTCACAGATCTGGAGTCTCGGAAGTCCAAATCAAGGTGCTGCAGATTTTGAGGGCCTGCCTCCTGGTTCATAGATGGCCGTTTTTATGCTGTGTACTCATAGGGCAGAAGGGGTGAGGCGAGCTCTCTTATTACCGTCACACTGGGAACAAGGCTCCCACAAATACATTTTAGGAGGAACACAAAATTTCCACATACCATTTGTGTGTGGGTTCGGAGCTAAGCTAGACCCTGGTGCTCCCTTCTCCTGGCTGTCCGGCCCGGCGGGTGGCTTCCTAGGCTACTGGACTGTAAGGTCCTGTAGAGATGCAGACAGGGCTGGAGACCAAAGTGTGAAATAGGTTTATCTGTACAGATGATCCTCACTGCTGGGCTCATTGTTGGCATTTCTTTGTATTTGCTTCCTTTAAACTTTATGACTCAGCATTTCTGATGAAGAAATGCTTGCCTCACTCCCAATGTTCCATCAGGAAAAAGAGCCAGGCAACAAGAAACATTTCAAGTCACCAGGGAAGCCGCAAGGAATGATTTTCCACAGATAATTGACAGAGTAGATCCCGCACGTGTAGCAAGTGATAAATAAATTTTATGTATTTTATGGTTTACAAAAATACTTTTTTTTTTTTTAAAGAGACAGAGTGAGTTACTTTGTCACCCTCGGTAGAGTGCTGTGGCCTCACAGCTCACAGCAGCCTCGAGCTCTTGGGCTTAGAAAATTCTCTATAGACGCCCGCCACAACACCTGGCTATTTTTTTGTTGCAGTTTGGCTGGAGCCTAGTTTGAACCCGCCAGCCTCGGTATATGGGGCCAGCACCCTACTCACTGAGCCACAGGCACCGCTCGCAAAAATACTTTTCTGTATTCTGTCTCACTTGGTATAACCTTTAGAAAGGTTAAAAATGTTAAACTTGCCCACAATCAAACAGCTTGAGCTCTCCGAGTTAGCTGGCACACCAGCTGTGCTAGGTTTGAACACATCTCTCTCACCAGCTGCCTTCCATCACTGTAGACTTGTATAATTCTCTGATATTTAGCTGAGAAAATATAATGACACTGGGAATCGTGGTAAACCACATGCAGATCTGGGAGGGTGTTGTTTCAGGGATGTGAAGCTTCAGGGAACAAATTTTCTGACAAACTGCCCTTTTGGAACAAATTGGTGCAAATACCTTGGGCAGCACAGTTCATAAAGAAAGCCATTGAAGCTGACTGGAAGGGCTTAGCAGACCACAGGTTGGCCTGGCAAGCGGAACGGAGCGTGCACTTTTGACCATGGTGTGCTGTGTGCTGTGTAGAGAGGAAAGGCATGGGCGCGGGGGACAGGCTTATCTTGCACAGCACAGCAGGAGGAGCACTGAGGCCAGAAGCTCAGGGATTCTAGTCCTAGCTCAGACCACTTGTATGGTACTGAGCAAGGCCTTTAAATCCTACTACATTTATAGTCCCTTCCCGATCCCCAAATGGAACTAAGCTGTCCAGTCCATCTCACAAGGTTGATACAGCCAGCAATCAAATTAATTCACATATATAAAGGCATTTGAGAAAATATAAAATGTTAACACAAGTGCAAACGTCATTCTCAAGGTCATTACTTCTGTCGTCCTACCATGTGGATTTCCAGGTGAGGTGTAAATGGCTTCAGGTTTGGAAGATGGTTGTCTCTTTCTATCTCCTGTTGCTTATTCCCTATGTCCTTTTCCTCAGCCTGGCTGTGGGAAACTGTCCCCAGTAACTGCATATTAAACTTTGGAGGAATCAGGGATCCGGCTGGCCTTGTCAGGTGCTCTGGACCCTACTGTCATTGACCTTAGAAATGAGGAACATTTGGCTATAGTGAGGAGGGATGCTTCCTAAAAGCTCTCATAAACAGCAACTTTTCCTTACTCAAACTCGCTCTGTTCCATTTCTTGCCCTGGTGACTTGTAAATATTGTGTTTGCCCACAAATAGTTTACAGAAGCAGGTTTAAAGCTGAGAAGATTATTTATTTAACTGCCAAGCCAAGAGCAAAGCACATCGTGTGCACACAAGAAATGTCAGTGCCAGAGGGTATGCAGATGAATTGCAAAGCTTGCTTCCCAGGCCGGAGCACAAGCTGTCCACGTGTGGGCAGCCCTGGGAGCCCGTGGTCGATATACTCCCTAAGACAAGCATCCTATCCTAATAGCATCTATTAATAATACATTTCCTCTTTTGTTATTTACTCAACGGGTAATTACCAACTGCCTACTACAGACCAGGAACTGTGGCCTTGGTATGTTTCAAAACCAATAAATACTCATCTAACTTATTTATATAGGATCTCTGAAAAATAGGAAAGAGTCAGACATAATTTTTTAACCGTTTAGTGAAGGTTAAACTCTGATCAGAGGAATTGAGCAGTTTTGTAGAAAATCAGGGAAGGAGCAGGATTTGACTGCTTTTCCTTTTCTCATTCCCTGGTAGCATGTTCTATGAAGAAGTGAGAAGAGATATACTTTTTAGCCAGTATGTGTTGAGTGCAGGGTGATTATAGGAGATGGGAGGTGGCTGGAAAGGCGGGACGCATTTAAGGTTGTCACCAAGTTTCTCTACTTGAAGAACATCTGGGGACAGAGGCACAGGGTCTGTATGGTTCTGGGTCCTAAGCTCAGTGAGGGAAGCTTCTGCCTCCCACAGCCTACCGAGTGTCCCTTTATCACCTCTCTCCCCTTGCAGATCCAAATCTGGAGCCACCCTCAATGGCGGCAGCGGTGATGGTGTTGGGTAGGATGGTGGGTTAGATCTTTCTCTGTTAGTCAAACGTGGGCAGATGGAACCAACACCTTCGGGCCCCCAGGGGATGCAGGGAGGTGTTTCTTCAGTCACTCAGCATTTATGGCTGCCAGAGGATAATATGGGGAATGTGCTGCCTGCAAAGCTCAGCACGTGCCTAATAATCTGCAAAATGAAACTTCCCTGTGATTTCCAGGTGATTGTTCACTTGCACGCATTTGATTATAAGCTCCCAGCGGGCCAGACACAAACCTCCCCAATGCCCAGTGGGTGTTGGTGCAGAAAGTGGCAGGAGGAGGTTTGCTGCTGGCTTTGTCCTGAGCAGGCGGAGTGAAACTTGCCTGGGGTCTGAGACGACCAAGCTGAAGGGCGCTGCCAGCAGGGATCCGTGGCAGGCTCGAGGCACTCCTGGTCATTTCCCCCACTGGCTTGTCCAGGTTTTTCTTTGCATGAGACAGATTTTGGCTAGGCAGGTAGCCAGTTCTGGCAGCTGGCTTGCCCTGCAGAGGCCCAGGGGACCCTCCTGCTGCCATCTTTCTGGTAGGACAGCTCAGCGGGCCTGTGTCAACAAGCGCTGCACGGTTTGGACAACATGTGAGTGACTAATGCTTTCCTCCGGAGCAGCAGGAATGGATGGGCCTGCTGGAAAGAATTCCCTTGCTGTAAACTACCAGAGACACCTGTCTCCCAGATTGAACCAGTGGGTCTCTTCTGTGTATCTCATTCTTGCCGTTTTCTTTTTAAATCTCTCAGCAGATGGTAGGAGGGGCCATTTTCTGAGTCTGTCCAGACCGAATAGCCCCAGGTGACTGAAGTGTGCAAAAACGTGGCAACAGTGCAGGTGCTATTGTCTGAAAATATTTCCAAGGAGACAGGGAAGCAGTTATTCCGATAGTAAATGATACATCATACTAACACTGGGAGGATGGTCTGTTGCATGTGTGATCATCGAATTTTTGGCAATAGATTCTCAATGAACTAGGTCTGTATACAGCACACTGGTGCCTGGTAAGCGCCTCTGGCTTTTTTTACAGGTAGAGTTTTGGTGCCCAGGGGTCTGTGCTGTGGATAGGTAAGACATGCCTGTAGGCAGGGAGTGGTCAGCTCCCTCCTCGCTGGTTAGATCCCTGGGTCTGACAGGAGTAAGTTCGTACCTTCACAGCTCCCTCCCACAGCCGGCCTGCCCACCCTTCTCCTGACCATGAGCTGGGGCAGGTCAGATCTCCTCTCGGCATTGAGGAGACCGAGTGAATGACCATCACCCTCTCTCCAGTCTGGCCAAATGAGCCCAGAGGCGACTGGCAGGAAAGCCTGCATCTCTAACAGGTAGTACTAGCTCAGCTCTGACAGAGCATCAGTGAGAAAGAACCTACCTGGAGTCCAGAGCTCTTCTCTCCCCAGACCAGAATAATGTCTGCGAGCAGATTATAAATAGAGCTCATTCAGCAGTGGAAAAAAGTACAAGTAACCCAAATGGCTACACACGGCCCGATCATTCATAAGAAGCTTCAGAAGATGATGGAGATGCCATGTGTGACACCCACCCACGCTCATGTCCTTTGGTGCCTTGTGCCCCTCTCAGGTGCCCTGCAGACTCAGCCTTCTGGCTGCAGGGAAGACTGTTCAGGACAGGAGAGGAGATTTTCAGTACTTAGGACATTTGGCTTCGTCAGTTTTTATACAGGCAGTCCTGGGTGATGAACAAAATAGGTTCGATAGGGTTGTCCATTAAATTGAATAAGTATGTAAGCTGAACCAGGTACATTTATCTGTAATAGCCTCCGTTCATAAGTGCATGTATCACATCAGTCAGATGTTTATAACTTGGGACTTACTGTAATAGCCTCCTTTGGTAAATAAATGCAAATTGTACGTAAGTTGGATATTTGCAACTTGGGTACTGTCAAAATTGTAAAGCCGAGAATTCATTCTTTTTCATCCTATCAACCTAATATTAAAAATCTAGACTCTGAAGGTAGCACAGCAAGGCTTACCTGACTCCAAAATTATATTTGAAATGGGTAGTCAAGATATAATTAAAAGGGTAGAATATAATCTTTTGTGTGTGTGGATAGAGTCTCGCTCTGTCACCCAAGCTCCAGTGCCTGCCTCAGCTTCCTGAGTAGCTGGGATTACAGGCAGGTGCCACCACACTGAGCTATTTTTTTCCATTTTTAGTGGAGACAAGGTTTCACTCTCACTCAGGCTGATCTCAAACTCCTGAGCTCAAGTGAACCTCCCGCCTTAGTCTCCCAGAGTGCTAGGATTATAGGCCCAAGCCACTGCCCAGCCAGAAAATCTTCTTTTCGTAATAACTAGCAAAATGAAGTACAAAATCGAATAATAGTGTACTAGCAGAAGAGAACTGATATTTTCTTTGTATCTACTGTATGCCAGACACTTTATATGTTGTTATTTGGTCCTCAGAAAACATACGCAAATGGTTGCGTTTCCTAGGGAAAGTTGAGGCTGAGAGTAGGGAGCAATGTGCCAGGATGAGCAGCTAAGGGGCATGTGCCCCTGCTGTAGCTGAGCATGTGCCCCTCTTTAGCTGAGCAGCTAAAGCAATGTGCCAAGATGAGCAGAACCTGGAGTCAAGTCAGGGCTTGAGGTACACTCTCAGCGCTTCTGGTATTTGGGCCAGGTAGTTCTCTGCTACGGGGGCTACAACCTCAGCCTTTACCTGCTAGCAGCCAGTAGAATTGCTTCACTTGCCAGAATCAAAAACATCTCAAATGTCCCCTGAGAGGCAAAAATCAGACCCCCGGGTGTGAGCCATGGCTCTTGAGACTTTATTTTTTCTGCTATTGCACATTCAGAAGGAAATTTGGGGTACCTTTAAGGATATTAGATGGATTACTTATGTTTCAGTATTTTTGCTTCTTATGAAAGTAATAAAAGCCATTGTGGATCATTTGGAAAACAGATAAAATAAAGATTATTCATAATCTTACCACCTAAAGATACTCACTTTCAATGTTTGTGTTTTCTTCTAGTCTCTCGTGTACATATATGTCATTCTGTTTAGATTTTCACACTTATGATAGCAAGAGCTTTCCCCTATAACAAATCTATGTAATTATCTTTATACTATTGCATGTTTATGCCACTTTATTATACATTCCCCAAATGTTAAATAGTTAGAATTTTTCCAGTTTATCCCCATCATAAATACTGCTTCAATGAACATATTTGCATATTTGCACATAAATCTTCGTATGGGTGCCTGATAAATTCTCTGGGGCAGAGATTTGTATGAAAGGAAGAACTGGGTTGAGCTCTGAGTGTGTGCCTCTGTGCTGTTAGATGGCTTTCTGTACGTGTTGACTCAATTCTGCCTCGCTTCCCGGGCGCCTTGTCTCACTTGTTAACTATCAGTATTACCTTTTCAAAATCTTTGAATTTGTTGGGCAAAAATGACATCTCATCCTTTTCATTTGTATTTATTTGATTACCAATTCACTTGGTAATCAAGACATTTCACACGAAAACTTAAAACTGAAGTTTTTAAAAACTGTTTGGGAAAAATAAAGAGAGACTTGAGGCAAGAATTTGGAGAAGAGATGGAGGGGAATGCTTTTGTATAAATTGGAGATTGCCTAAACTAGAAGTTACTGAGCCTTGAAGTTGGAAGAAGAGGAAAGAATGGCGAGAGAGAGATGATGCAGAGGATAGCCAGTGAGGGATTTTCTGCATTTACCACAAGGTGGTGCCATTGGTCTGGGCCAATTTGCTTTCTCTAGCAAGGAAGAGCCAGGGGAGGGTGTTAGGAAGTGGTCAAAAGATAAGCCAGGTGCCATTCATATATGGGGCATTCACTAGTTGGGCTTCTGTAATTAATCTGCCAATGACCATGAGTTGATACAATGCACCAGTATGTGCTTGAGCATGTGTATCTGTATGTGTGTGGAGGGAGGAAGAAAAGGTTAGGGTTCTGTTTAAACATATGAGATTGGACCATCAAGCTCACTAACTCATCCTAGAAAAACTGCTACATACCTCATTGATGAATATTACTACAGTCACCTTTTAAATTCCCTTGATAAGCTAGGCACGGGTGCCAGGACCTAGTTCACCCTGCAAAGAAATTTTGGAATGGCCAAAATTCTGGAATGGCCATCAGAGCTGTTGTTGTATTACCTTAGGTGTCCTGAATGTCATCAAAGTCTCTTCCCTTCAATATTTCCTTTATCTTTGGGTAAAGAAAAAAGTCATTGGGAGCCAGATCAGGTGAGTAGGGTGTTCCAATACAGTTACATGTTTACTGGTTAAAAACTCCCTCATACACAGTGCTGTGTGGACTGGTGCATTGTTGTGATGCAAGAGCCCATTTTTGCACACACCTTTCTTGTGCCAAGATTTTCACTTAATATTCTCCTGTTTCTCCTTCGATGTTTACTTTGTCTGTTATTCTTCTTACAGTTAACAGATAATTTTGACATACAATTCGATTAATTTTTGCAATGTTTTTGTCAGTTCTGCTTGTTATTGGCCACCCTGACCTCTCTTCATCAGTGATGCTTTCTCTTCTCTCAGAAAATCATTTAATCTATTGTACACTGTTGTTTTCTTCCTGGATTTATCCCCATAAAGTTGGACTAACATGTCCCTGATTTCACTTCCTCCTGCCAAGTTGAACAAGAAATTGGATGTTTGTTCACTGTTTAATTCAATTTCCAATGTTCCCATGAAGGCACACAAAAACATGCAATTAAAATGAATGCCACTCAGCAAGATGCTGCCACACATCAACATGAACACAGCTGTGAGACACTGATATACTAAGGTTATGAAACCTTGCTGAGTTGTCTATACAGTGCTGCCAATGTAAGTGCACGGTGGCAAGTTTGTGAACTTGTCAGAGCTCTTTTATAAGCCTCTGTAAGTTGACCAGCCAAGGGCATGTAGTGAACTGGTTAACATACAGAGGTGGCCAATATAAGGAACAAGGCCTACTCTACTGATGCGTGTAGGTGCATATCCAGTTTATGAAAATCAGGTCAACTTAAGGAGGTTGGTCTATGTAGGGGGGTAGTCAACTATGGAGGGTCAACTGTGTAACTCACATGCTATACAATTCACTAATTTAAACTATACAATTTAATGGATTTTAGTATATTCATATTAGCAATTTGAAAACATTTTGACACCCCCAAAGAAGCCCCAATCTCCTTAGCCATTCCCCCTATCTCTTTCCTACCCCCACACTCCCTTTCCCCAGACCCTGGTAACCACTAGTCTTCTTTCTGTGTGTGTGTATTTGCCTCTTCTGGACATGTTATATAAATGGTATCATAGGATAATGGTCTTTTGTGATGGGGCTGTTTCCTGACTGTTGTTACTTGCCCTAGTCAATGGTACACCAGTCTGGCTTGGAAACAGGAGGCATTAAGTGACCAGATAGACTGATTAGTTCAAATTATGATGTTTTTAGGCCTGTTTGGGCAGAGGAAACTACCTGAAACTGTGACTTTCCTACCTAGTAGATAATCAGAATCATCAGTGAAGCTTAAAATGAAAGATTCCTGGGCTCCAGACTCTCCAGGAATTCGAATTTGCTAGTTCTAGAGAGTTTTGGCTGCTTAGGAGTTTTTCAGTGCCCCTCATGATCCTAATGACTGCCAACCTGTTGGCAATGGGACTGAATCATGGAGGAAAGGAAACTCAGTTTTCGATGGGCCATATCTTCTCATGGCCCATACCTGCAGACTGGCTGTACCAGCTGCAGCCTCTAATCCAGTGTGTCTTGTAGGAAGGGAACTGCACCCCTACTGTAGGCCACATCTACAGACTGCATCAATGGCTTAGGTCAGCTTGTCATTTTTGATCATGGTGCCTAGTTGAAGGCCAAAAAACCCAATGACATCAGCCTTTGATAGTTACCATTCAGCTATCAAAAATCTACAATGTGGTACTGTGGGAAGAATACTGGATGAAGGCTGGAACTTGCCAGTATATCCCACTGACTAGTCCCTGGGCCACCTTGAGCACCCAGCAGAGTGGCTGGGAGAAGGGATACACTGTAAAGGTCAGGGTATTGAGATCACTGGACAAGACAGGATTTCAGAGAACATCTTGTTCACCCAGCTCATTTCATAGTAGAGAAAATGAGGCCCTGAGAGGTCAAGTTATTTGCTGAAGACTATAAAACTAGCTGTGCAGCCAGCTCCAGGGCCTGGCAGTCCCAGCCTTTGCCTCCTTCTCTTTTCTCACTGTGTTTTCTCCATATCTGGGATCTGAGGACTCGTGTCCACAACGTCCCTACTCATGCACACTCTGTTGGATTCTCTTGTTTGTATAAATAACACATGTTCCACAGAGAACCACTTACCTTGAGGATCACAGAGGGAGGCCATTCCAGCAACAAATATGTGTTGGACATCTATTATATATTACAGATACTGCAGGGAGTGGTGAGGGTAAGGAAGCCCCCAGTCTCACTCAGGAGATGTGGCAGGAAGGCAGATGCTGACACCTGTCTTCCTCCCTGCCTGCTCCCCACCCACGACCTGGGTCAGGGTCTGGGCCAGGGTCATGGAGGCAGTCCTAGCCTATTGTGCCTCCAGTTTGGGTCTCAAAGAATCTTCTTAGTCTAATACTCCTTCTTTCCCTCTGCTTATCAAATGGGGGAGGTGGATGTCCACAAGAATCAAACCCTTGGGGGTTTCTGAATCAAAAACTTTTTAAGATTTACATGACATTTTTGTGGCTGTGCCACCCACCAAAGTCTCTTAAATCTCAAATCACTGCCTTGAAATGAATTAAAAGCACATTTACACAACAGGGACACTTTCCCCTAAAATGTGCCTAATGCTCAGAAATAATTAAAATAATGTGAGTATATTGAATAATCTATACTTATTCTCAAGAAATTTATCCTACTTCCATTTTGGTAAGACAACACCTTTATCTAGTTGTGTTTAATTAAAAGATCCTATCAGTTTTAGTTTTAAATAATAAAAAAAAACTGATTTTTTTTTATTATTTAAATTTTTTTAAAAAAGCTGGTTTCTGCCACTTCTGAAAGGTACAAGACTGAGATAAACTTAAGGTCAAGAGGGAAACTAGCTTAGCTGAAGATGTTTTCGTTATGTTTGTTTTATTTCATTTTTTATTGTTACATTTAGTTTTATTGAATTCCTGTGGCAAAGAGGGAGTTAGAGCTCTGATGCTATAAGTCTCGTTAGGTAAAACCAAGTACCATTTGCCTGTAATGAAAATTTCCCTTTCCATTGGTAGGAGAAAGGACTGAGTCCTCCATGTTATTTACAACTCACTTTGGCTTTTGTGGCAGTTTTACCATCATTGGGAAATGGGCAACCTCAGCAGGGTTTATCCCCATAGCATCTTCTTCACATGCAGGGTGGAGGTGGCTGGGAGACGTGGCTAGTGGCTTCTGGTATCACAACCAGTCCCGTCACTCATGCATCCCCCCTTGTTTTGAGTCAAGGATTTCAAACAAAACTCTTCCCCCATAATTCCACAACTCTTAACAAATAAATCCTAATAAATAAACAAACATGCAGAGGAGTAGAAAAATATCGAGGATATGGTTTTAATTTAAATTTTTAAGTTTTCCTTTTCAAAATCTTGTATGAGCCATTAAATATTTAAAAAACACCTTCTGTGTAAGAAAGCGATTCCTGAGTTTTTCTTCTTATCAACACAAGGGAGCTAAGTTATGGCTACTGCTTTAAAATACTGAGCCTGATTGCCTACTAAATTAGACATGTAAAGGGATAGATTATATAAGACATAAATGCATATTCGTTCATTCGTCTACGAACCTGCTTGCTTTTACGTAGCTTCTAGTTAAGGAACCACAGAGAAACACATCTAGTGGGCGCTTCATCTGGCCAGGTAGGTGGAGCTATGTGGATGCTTGCTGGTGGTGGGTTAGTTACGACAGGTGGTCGTCTAGCCCGTTTGCCAGAACCTTTCACTTCCATTCCCGCTCAGCTGACTCTTTGGCCATTTCTCTGTTCATTGGCATCTGAATTCAAGAGGAAAGAAACAAACATTTATTAAGTGCCACGTTTGCACCAGTTGATCTTCTCAATGAAGTATTATCTTTTTTTTTTTTGAGACAGAGCCTCAAGCTGTCACCCTGGATAGAGGGCTGTGGCATCACAGCTCACAGCAACCTCCAATTCCTGGGCTCAAGCGAGTCTCTTGCCTCTGACTCCCAAGTAGCTGGGACTACAGGTGCTCGCCACAACGCCCGGCCATTTTTTGGTTGCAGCCATCATTATCGTTTGGTGGGCCCGGTCTGGATTCGAACCCACCAGCTCAGGTGTACGTGGCTGGCGCCTTAGCCTGTTGAGCCATAGGCGCCGAGCCTCAATGAAGTATTATCATCATCCTTGTTTCACAGAGAAGGAAACAAATATTCAAAAAGGTAAGATAAGTTGTTTGGAATCATAGATGTTTCTAAGCAAAGAGCTTATATATTACGAAGTGACAAACACAGCTAACATTTATTAAACATGATATTTGCCAGAATCTGTGCAAAAAAAGCCTTGAGAGGATTATTTTGTTCTATCCTGATATGACATCTTAAGGTTGTTATTACTGGTATCCCCATTTTATGGACGAGGTCATACAGCTAGTGTGACGGAGCCAACATCCAGACCCAGACAGCTGGATTGTAGCCTGCACATTTGGCCACCATGCCTAACCTCTGTGTACCTGTTCTGCCCAATACCGTTGCTTCCAGTCCCACGAGGCCACTAATACTTCACATCTGGCTAGTTTGAATTGAGACATGCTCTAAGTATAACCTACACACCATATTTGAAAATAGAACAAGAAAAGAATATAAAATATCATCTTGGTAATTTTGTATATCACTTGCACATTGAAATGATAATTTTGCTATCATGGAATAAATAATAAATCATTGAATGTAATTTCAACTTTAAATCTTATCTTTAATTTTTGAAATGAGGTTACTAGACAATTTAAAATGATATATGTGGTGTACATTATATTTCTATTAGACAGCACTGCTATATACGGTTCAAAAAAATAGTGTACAGAGAGGGACTGAAATTTACTCATGCCAACATTATTTCTCATCAGTGGTTTTAGTTAAAACATTTGGTTGGAGTCAAGTGGGGAGATTGAAGCCATTTTTGAATATAAGTCAAGTGATAGTTATGAATCTGAGTCACTTCTGCTTTCTTCACCCCTATTACCATGTGTGGGTAAGAAAGATTGCCAGTTTTTTTTGTTGTTGTTGCAGTTTGGCTAAGGCTGGGTTCAAACCTGCTACCCTCGGTATCTGGGGCCAGTGCCCTACTACTGAGCCACAGGTGCCACCCTAGATTGCCAGTTTTAAGGTTCAAAAGAATTCTGTGAGTTATATTTCCTGTGTCTATGTGGGGTGCGTCACCTGCCTAAGTGTGTATTACCAGAGGTCCAGCTCCTGGGCTTTATTGGATGAATTGCTTACCACCGACCACACGGCTTTGTGATCATCTGCATCTGTCTCCCCCCAGCATGGTACCTGGAGATGATACACAACAAATAGCTACAGCTTTCTGCTTGATTTTGTCATAGGTTTATTCTTAATAACTATTGCCAGGCAGAGATTGCATGGATACAAAAGGAAGAAGTTGGGAATATTTGTGTGAGGTGGGAAAACAACAGGCCAGGGACACATTACCGAAGCTTTGTAGGGATTTAGTCTGAGCATCCTCTCTCCCACAAGGCACACACCACGTGCTCTTTCCTTGTAAGGCTGGAATAAAAAAAAAAAAGTAATGACTGGTAGAAACTCACAAACAGAAAAGAACGTCCTACAAATAGGTCGCTGTTTGTCCAAAACAAATGTTTATTCTAGCCATTTATTAGGAATGCTTATTGATTTGAAGCAGCTTTTGGAGAGAGAAAATGAGGTAGGGAGTCAATAATTAATGCAGGTACCAATTTGTACATTCTTTTTCATGGCCCAGAAGGCCTTGCTTGACCCAAATCGAGTCCCCTCCTCTCAAATGGAGGGAAATGACATAATGGAATAATTATATTCCTAATCTGTGCCCCTTGGTCTGTGCCAGGGATGATGCTCTCCTGGCCGGTGCAGAGCCTCAGAAAGAGACTGCCAGCACCAGGCAGGCTGATAAAGGGGGCTCTGGTCTGGCATAGCCCTGCCAGGCCTTGCCGACTCCTGCCTCCACCCCATGCAGAATAAGCACATCATGGTCTCTGCTACCCCTATTCACACCTTCTCAACCTGTGTTCCCCGTGACCTGCTTCCCCTGTGAAGCCCAGGCTGGCTGAAAGTTGAGTCTTAACAGAAACCACCAAAGAGCTGTGGGTCTGTGGTGGAGGGCCGCCTTCCCATAGTGTCCTCGTGTTGATGTCGTCTGTCTGCTCACCCTTTCCTTGCTCCTCTCTCGCCTAAGCATCTTCAGATCTCCTTGACTCTTCTCCTTTGTATTGGAAATTATCTCCTTGGATGCTTGGTCACTAATTACGAACTTCCTACACATTTTCCAAGCTCTGGTCTGGCCTCTGATGTCTTATGCATCTTGATTTCTGCCTGCAGGAGCCTCACCGCCATTGACTTTTTCTCCTTACCTGAGAATCTGACACACCCTGCTTGTCTCTTTAGCTGGCACCCCAAGGACCCTGTGATTCCTGCAAGTGAAGTCACTATGTGAAGTTAAAATAATCCTCCCCAAAGTCCTCTAAGTTGCACACACACACAGGTGCAGAGTATCACAAAGTAGTTAGCGTTACCCAAAGGACTGACACAAAGGACTTGTGTGTCATTGAGAGCAGAGCAGTGGGGTCAGGTTCTAGATAAGAGATGTCATCAGCAAGTGCGGTTTCAAAAAGAAAGATGCTGTGAGGGCTTTAACTCCTTGGAGGCAGTAGGTCTCTATGTGGAAGCAGATGCTAGGGGGGCCAAACTCGTATTTTGACTTGTTTACAATTTCATCCATATCCCTGCCTATTTCTGATCATCACCTTAATTCTATTTATGCCCTATTATATTTTCAACCTCAAATTAAGCTCCACTCTGACCATTGGGCATATAATTTCAGCAAGACTCATGGAATACAGTTTTTAGAGGACAAAATTGGGCCTTAGCCTCAGTATAAAGACATGCTTGGCCTCCATAGACATCGTTGAGTTGAGACTTCCTTCCAGGCATCAAATCAGAGTTATACAAAGGAGCTGAAAGTGCAATTCCCAATCACCTATTCAAAATGACTTCTTTGAAACCTACCAAAAACTATCCTAAAAATGCCTCATTTCCATATTATTTTGTTTTATTTGGGGGGAGTTGTATGAACGTGTTGGGGAGGGGCGGGATTTTGGTGGCTGCAGAAAAATTAGTTAAATTCACAGAATAAAATTTGAACTTTGGCAAATGAGTAAACAGCCTAAACAAACATCACGTTGGAAAAAAATACACATTTTCTCCTTTCAAAAAGCAAGCAATGCCTAAGCAAAATACCTTAAAAGTGAACTAAAAAGCTTTTCTAAAATAAACAACTTTGCTTGTGATCCTAAATTGGGACCACATGTAGCTGTGAAAGCTGTGAGTGCGGACACTCGGAATCCACGTCTCTGTCTCCAAGGTTTGCGTGCCTCCCGTAGATGATGATAATGTAGCCTTTGGTCCCCAAGGAGACTGAGTTTTTTAGATGCTAGTATGAGAGGGAAAGGCAGAAGAAGAAAGAAAGGGAATGAAAACAAATGCCTTTCAAGGCAAAATATCTGAACAATGGGTCTCATTTGGCTTTAGGCTTTAGTCATTTAGGCTCTTGGCTGCTAATTCCTATCTCCCTGGTAGGGACAGGGTAATGGCCAGGGTGTCTGCCCACACAGCTATGTGGGGCAGCCCCTGTGAGGGTTCAGGCTGGAACTCAGAGCAGAAGGATAACTCTAGCAAATGGCCTGGGCCAGCCCCCTGCCCAGAGGCAAATCAATGAATCAACCAATTCAGGAAAGATAGAATCATTCCTTTGTTTTTCTCAATTACCAAGTGCTGTGTGCTTTGGGGTCATTTGTCATGAGCTTAGAGAATTTTAGAGGATGTGGATATTGCAATGTAAGCCCTGAGCACTCTGCTAAACAGCTTACCCTAAGTTCTGTCGCACTGAGGCGGTAATATCCATCTCTAAGTGAAATTGATCATGTGCTCCTTTTCTCCTTCCAGCAGACAAAATTCTCTTCCCCTCGAGTGCTCCTGGTCTCTTCCACCACACTGACACGTACACCAGATATGTGTATGAGAACCTGTTTTGTCCCCCGTTACTGAAGGGAAAGCTCCATTTTACGTAGAGTATCTGATTTGTTGCCTGGATGGGGTTTAGGGGAATTCTGCCCTGAGAAACATGAGCAGGATAAACATAAGTATTAATTTAACTTCACTCAAGCATCAAATGATGGCAGACCATGTATAGATGATGGTGTTCCCCATAAGATGGTGACACCTTATTTTTACTGTACCCCTACTACGTTTTGGTATGTTTAATATACTCATATCCTCTCTTACCGTCTTCACCACTGTAACGTGCTGCACAGATTTGCAGCTTTGGAGCGACAGGCTGGACCATGCCTAGGAGAATAGAGGGCTACACCAGCTGGGTCTGTGTTAGTGCACAGTGTGATGTTTGCACAAGGACGACATCCTCTAACAATGCATTTCTCCACATCATTAAGCATCACGTGACTGGATTTAGTTTTAGGCTCTGATGTCAATAAAAAGCTCAACTGTGTTCCACCCGTGTTGCTTGATGTCCCAAATCCAGGGCTGTGAGCACCAGAATGAAATATATGTATGCTCACTAATTTAGGCTCTGTTCATTGTGCTATTAGGAAATGTTGTTTAGGTAATAGAAGCAGCTAACATGTGTCCAGTCTGATTACATACCAGGCAGTGAGGTAAACATTTACGTAGAGTATCTGATTTCATCCTCCCTCAAGTGTATCATCCCCGGCTAAAAAGGTGAAATCGAGGTCCAGGGCGAGCGGGAGACTATCAGAATCATAGAATATGTGGCAGAACGGGGACTTGAACTGAAGACCCTAACAACGGGAAGCTATACAAGTTTCTTTGTATATAAGGGGCTCTCTTGTCTGTGGATCCTCCGTATATGAAAATAGTTGCTTTTCATAAACATGTTTGAATTTTAGGACTCCCATTTCTCATCAGAATCAAGGCACAACCTGTCTTAATACACAGCATTAATGTTGAACGTGTACAGAAACGAGTCAGTGCTTTTCATTTCTTCCTTTTCCCCACCTGAATCACTAAGGTTGCGCAAAGCACAAGCCTGGGTGTTCGGCATCTGCAAGGTGCCGGCCTCATTTTGGCCGTTTCCTTCGGGCTCCCCCGCAGTGTGAAGGGCTGACTTGCGTGTCTTTCTCCAGCCCTTTCTCCTTGTCTCCGCCGTGTCTGTCCCACGGGGGGCCCTGATGTGTGATGGAACTGCCCCGACTCTGTTCCCAGGAGAGGCCCAAGGCCCCATGGTAAGGAGCCGACCGGTCAGCCCTCCAGTCGTGAAGCAGCCGCTGCACTTTCCGTAAAAGTCCGTGCGTTTACCTTACATCATGCAAAGAAAGTAAACTTTGCGGGCAACTCAGCCTTTCCTTCCTAGTGCCCGGGGCTCCTCTCAGCCCCCACCCCAGAGCTTCCCAGGGCCCCTCCCGGCTCAGCCCCCCAGACTGCTGTGGCCACACTTCTCCCCGCCGGGCTCTCAGCTCCGGCCCGGGGAGCCCTTCCCAGGCCTCCGCCTTCTCTCCTCCTGGCCTCGGCGGGCACTGTCCGGCACCTTCAGCTCTGCCGGGAGTCTGCGGGGGGGAAGCAAAGGCGGCCAGGCGTTTGCTGGAATGACCCGTCCAACTACACCAGTCACTCAGATCGTTGACAAAAGAAAAACTGGTCGTGGCTTTATAAATGATGTATCGAGACCGCGGTGTATTTTTAGCATGTGCTGTTTGTGGTCACATAAGTGAAAACTGCTGGATCCTGGCCCTTCAGCTGAATGGCTGGTATTCAGGCGAGCGTGCCCACTCCCTGCCAGACTCTCCTCACGGAACTCCCTTTTTATGAGGTGAGTGACTGGCTCCTTGGCACCAGGCTGCCCCACCACAATCCTCCTTTATTGCCCAGCACGATGCCCAGTCGCACGACTCCCTAGGGCTGCAGGCGGGGGAGGGTGCTGGGGAGACTGCGGGGTGTGAGCTCGTCTGGGTGTCACTGGATGGTGAGGCAGAGTCTGCAGGGCAGGGGCTCTGTCTGGCGTGAGGCGGGCACACAGACTCAAAGGAACCGCAGTAGCAGGACAGCAGCTGGCTTCCCAGGTCAGAGTGGCTCTGCTGCCGCCAGCCTCTATAGTAACAGTCATGGGCGCTTTGGATCCCCTGAGTGAGCTGGAAAGAACAGCCCCCTGTTATTCTGACAGGTCATTCTATCAGCTATTGGTCTGAAGCTAGAGCCAGGCTTTAGAAGACCAACTAACCCCCATCCCAACCGTGAAGGGCATGAATGAGTGGGCTGCACAAGGCCCTACGGGGCTCCCCTGGTGCCATCTTGGAGTGGAAAACTCACCAGAATCCACAGGGTACCAACTTGTAGAGTGGATTTAGGCGAGTAACATTCTCCCAGGGCTCACTTTCTCTCTTATAATTACAAGCAGTGATTCTTGTCCTACTGACCTCACTGGAATGTTTTTAATAAGCATATAAAAGCACTTTGAAACTATTGAAGCCATAACATTACAAAACAAAGTAAAGAAAAAAAAAAAAGTGGGGAAGGAGTGCTGGCCCATCTACAACATTCTTCATTTCTGACCAACTTTGATTTCTAGTAAAACTGTGCCCAGCAGCCCCAGCCAGGAGAGCTCTTGCATCGTGGTATCACGGCATCGGGCTCCATAGAGGTCGTCACTTGCACTTTCAAGGGAAGCATTTCCCTCTAACCTCACAGAAATAACATGAGTGGGAAACGGTGCTTCAGGGTCCTTTTCTTATGACTTGTTGAGAGTGCCTCTTTAGAGTCTGCTTTAAATAGAAGGTTTTCACCTGCAGCTACAGGGTGAAACCCTGTCTGAAACCCTAAGTGGCTTTTAAGAAGGCTCTTCTCAGATGAGCGGATGTCAAAAATTCCATAAGGTACGAGTGACAGGGGCTCTTGTGGAACTAACTTAATTTTATTTACATATAATTCTAATAAACCCGGCCTTTTCATTTCCTAGCCTCTTGCTGCTCAGACCAGCAGCATCAGCATCGTCTGGGAGCTCATTAGCAATGCAGTCTCAGGCCCCACCCTCCACCTTGAACCAGAATCTGCATCTTGACAAGATCCCCACGTGTGTGTGGTAACACAAATCAGGAGAGACTTGCAGGGCCAAGACCCACTTGCAGTTGATTTATTTATGTACTGTAATTCATTATGAAAAGGATTTGGGATTACCAGGATGAATAGTTTATAAGGAATAAGGAGACAAAGAACTTTCTTTTTTTTTTTTTTTTTTTGAGACAGAGCCTCAAGCTGTCACCTGGATAGAGTGCTGTGGCATCACAGCTCACAGCAACCTCCAATTCCTGGGCTCAAGCGAATCTCTTGCCTCTGCCTCCCAAGTAGCTGGGACTACAGACACCCGCCACAACGCCCGGCTATTTTTTTGGTTGCAGCCGTCATTGTTGTTTGGCAGGCCCAGGCTGGATTCGAACCCGCCAGCTCAGGTGTACGTGGCTGGCACCTTAGCCCATTGAGCCACAGGTGCCGAGCCGAGACAAAGAACTTTCAAAACCATAGCAGCTGATATATATATAGTATATAGCTGAATGCCCTTTAATACTCTTGAGAACACACTGTTACAACTCTAGAAAGGAGTAGTCATTGATATTCCCAATAACAGTCCCAAATTATCAATGAGAGGCAAAAATCATATTCCCAAGCTGCTGCTTAAAGTATTTCCCTAAAATTCACAGTGAAAATTTTTGTTAAAAATGATTAAATAGGCTCAGCACCTGTGGCTCAACGGGCTAAGGTGCCAGCTATGTACACCTGAGCTGGCAGGTTCCAATCCAGCCCGAGCCCACCAAACAATGACAGCTGCAACCAAAAAAAAAAATAACCAGGCATTGTGGCAGGCACCTGTAGTCCCAGCTACTTGGGAGGCGGAGGCAGGAGACTTGCTTGAGCCCAGGAATTGGAGGTTGCTGTGAGCTGTGATGCCATGGTACTCTACCCAGGGTGACAGCTTGAGGCTCTGTCTCAAAAAAAAAAAAAAAAAATTACAACTATCGGGGCAGCGTCTGTGGCTCAGTGGGTAGGGTACCGGCCCCATATACTGAAGGTGGCAGGTTCAAACC
This sequence comes from Perodicticus potto, assembly GCA_963574655.1. Taxonomy (NCBI): domain Eukaryota; kingdom Metazoa; phylum Chordata; class Mammalia; order Primates; family Lorisidae; genus Perodicticus; species Perodicticus potto. The sequence goes on along the minus strand of CAUYRH010024223.1, from coordinate 18,503 downwards.
CGGCCCTGGCCAAATCGCAAAAACAACAACAACAACAACAACAAAGAAAAACAGCCAAGTGTTGTGGCAGGCACATATAGTCCCAGCTACTCGGGAGGCTGAGGCAAGAGAATCGCCTAAGCTCAGGAGTTGGAGGTTGCTGTGAGCTGTGACGCTACAGCACTCTACTGAGGGCGATAGAGTGAGACTCTGTCTCTATTTAAAAAAAAAATTACAACTACTGGTATTTCCATAAGAGTAGCAATAGTGAATGTAGCGTAAGAAGAATTTGATAGTCAAAGCATCACTAGGTCTATATGTCTATAAGTTCTGTTGATGCTGATTCCAAAAGTAGGCAGCTAGGATATAAACCATTCTGTAGTCTAGTTTAACTAATAGACTTAAGTGTGGATTCTGATTAGCTTCAGTGGGCTGTGTTATTTCGGGAAAAATCTGTTTCTTGTTTTTTAGCTTTAATAAATAGGTACCATAAGTACATATTCAAATTAATATTTCCCCAAAAGATTGTGAATTAGAGTCTACTGATAAGAATGTTCATATTATGATTACCTCCACAGTATTCAATAAAGAAGAATCTTGGACTCAACTTGAAAATCCTTTATGGGCCAGCACAAATCTATACATATGATCTAATAATCAAAATAACTTCCAGTGAATTTTCCAGTGACTTATTCCTTCCCTTATTTTTCTTTAGGCTCTGGCATGCCCTCAATGGTCATTATTGTGGATATTTGGGGCAGAAAAGGTTCTTTGAGTTATCACAGACAGGCGATTTCATTCTGCCTTGTGATGTTAGTGAATGTCCCATAGAAATAAAAGAAGAAAGCAAGTTCACAGAGAAGCAACAAAAATATGAATATCCTCTGGTATTTGACCGGGAAAGGTAAGACCACTGGCTTTTCTTTAGTTGAGGATTTCAGAGTTAACTCAGAGGATTTTAGAGTTGTTGTGGTACTGTGACACTGTGTTGGACGGGGAGAACGCAAAGGTGAGACGCAGAATTTGCTAATGATTATGCAATCCAGTGGAAGGAAGAAATATGTAAGCAAAAAGCAGTCTAGTAGTACTTTAGTGAATATCTAATTCTTAAAGAAATAACAGAAAGGTAAACAGGATTTAACCAAAGAAGACCAAAGAAGTAATTGCTTATTTGGAGGGGAGGGTAGGATGGACCTGAGTGTGCTTAAAAGCTTAGAGGAGGAAGGATAAGAGAATAAAATATTAGTGAGAGGCTATTTTATATTTTTGCAAATTTCAGGCCCGGTTTTGACTAGGGTTGGGCCTTTGTCATAAGGGAAGAGATTGGATATTCATTTGAACTTTCAATATCAGCAAATTTCTAAGTGTCTAGCCCCAGGGACCTGACCCTCCCCTAGACTGGTGGCATCCAGCAGATCAGAGCTGAGGGAACTGAAGAGGATGAGTCCAAATGGGAAGAATCAAAGAGAGTTGTCAAAGATAAAGTCCTTTGGGGAAGTCCTGAATGAGACAAAGCTAAGTAGTTGTAATGTTACTATCTAATCAAAAAAAAAAAAAAAATGGCAGAAGGGCTATAAATAGGAATTAAAGCTAAGAAACAGAGACCACACAGATTTGGATCAAAATAGGATTAACAGAAACAATTGAGAAGAGTTCTAGGTGACTGCCAAAACCCCAGCAGGGTTTCACAGCTTGCCTTGGGAAGCCAGTAATGAGCGCAGGAGAAGAGGGCTGACCAGAATACAAGAGGTGGTGTGGCAGAGACAAGCCTCATCAAGAGGTGGGGAAGCCCACCATGTGAAGCGATCAGGCCTACCTTTTGTATAATTGCTTTGCCTTTGAACATCCATATGTCTTAGTACTTTAGACAATGGATTCTAATTTGCTAATATGTGTCTTCTTTTCTATACTGTGGGTTCTTTGAGGGCTGGGGTTCTTTGAGACTCTGTTTTATATATCTTTGTATCCCCTGTTCTTAGCACAGTGCCTACCACATAGTAGGCACTCAAAAGATTGCTCATTATTTGTAGAAATAATTTCTAATTGAGAATATTACAATCTCCAGCTGTAAATGGTAGATAAAGAAGTATGAAAGGATACACTATATTTGGGCTGGCTTAAATATAGGCTAGATGCTCATATTATGTTGTTATTACCAAATAACTATGATTTTACCTATAGCAAATATAGGCTGTCTTCTGTAGAATGACTTCATCTCAGAATATTTATTGTCTTTTGAAAATGTTTATAATGTTTAGGTATGACTTTCTAAATATATAATATTTCTAAGTTTTGACTAAGGTTCCCTGAGTCACATACAAGTCAAGTTTTGTAAAAGAGGTTTCCCCATCCCAACTATACAGTTCCCTCCCCCAATGGCTATTAATGATATTGCTATTCATGCAATATCCTAGCTCAGTAGAAATCGCTATGGTTTTCATAGAAGGACACCTAGAAAGCCAAGTTGAAGAAGTTAGGTGTAGAGGTATGTCACGGGACTAACGCCAGGGGATCCAGGAAATTTGGGCTCCTGATAAAAAGGACATAATGGACATTGTTTAATAGGCAGAGAATAAAAAGTGTAGATATGTACTTAACATTTTTTCTTGTATCTTTATGTGCAGATGGAAAAACATGAGCTCAATGTCTTTACTTTTTAAACGTACACCTCCAAAGGCCTTTGAAGTAGAACAAGATTACAAGTTTTTCAAGTCTCTTTCTTCTCCCAAGGTAGCTTTAAAAAAAGGCAACTTTGTTTTTGTTTTCATGAATTCAATATGTCTGGTAATACAGTATATCTGTTCTCTATTACTGCTCTTGTGAATTACCACAAACATGGTGGCTCAAACAATACAAATTTTCTTATAATTCTGTAGGTCAGAAGTTCAACGTGGGTCTCAGTGAGCTAAAGTTGGGGTGACAACACAGCTGAGTCTCTTTCTAGAGGCTCAAGGAGAAAACCCTGTGTTCCTTAGTTTGGGGTCCCCTTCCTTCATCTTCAAAGCCAAAAATGTTGCCTCTCCCTGACCGTGTGGACACATGTCCCTTTAACCCAGGAGAAAAGTTCTCTGCTTTTAAAGATTCACGTGCTCAGATTGGTCCTACAGCTAATCCAGGATCATCTCCCCATCTCAAGGATTTTACTATAAATCACACCTGCAAAGTCCCTTTTGCCAAGTAAAGCAATATATACACAGATTGGGAATGAGGAGAATTGGGTGTGGGGATCTTTCATAATGATTATTCTACTTTTCACAGACATATTTTTCTTCAGTGCAGATAAAAGTGTGCTGCTGTTCATTCTGTTTCTATTTTTAACTTATCTAGAGAATGGAAATAGGCTATGTCTTTAGACTATGGCCTGGCATTAATTAATTAAAACTGGTTTCCTCAAGATAGTCCACAAAATTAAGTTTTATAAACATATCACCCACTACTAACCTGTAGTTACCCCACACTCTACAAACCAGACTAATTTTATTTCCAACACCAGGCATTCCTCTCAGTCTTCCGCCCCTGCAATTTGTTCACCTGCAATATCCTTCCTTGCCACACCCACAATCTCTTTTCATCTGTCCAAATCCACCTGACATTTGTAACACATACAACTGACAAAAGATTAGCATATAGAATGTGTAAAGAACCCCTAAAAGTCAATAGAGAAAAACCAGTCAAGTTAACAACCAGGGGTGATTATCCCCTTACTGAAACCAGATGACAAATATAGAAAAGTCTCATGATATCAAAAGTTGGTGTTTTCTGGCACAATCAGAACACCTGCTGATAGGAGTAGCATAAATTAGAGGCACTTTGGAGTAGCAATGTGGCATTATCTAATAAAGTTGAAAATAGACATATCCTATTGATTGTATGCGCTGGAGAAACGGTCAACCATGCTTAGGAGACAGGTATGGGAATGCTCAGAGCCGTAGTGTTGGTAAGAGTTGATGAGCACGTAGACTGCAGCAAACAGATAAATTACGGGTTTTTCACAAATTGGAATATTAGAGCGCAATAAGAATAAATGAACTAGAATAATACCCACTCGAATGAATTTGGAAACATGCTATTGAATGAGAAAAATTTTACAGGAATATACACATAATTTCATTTATGTAAAAGTCAAGCACAGGCAAAGCTAAAGAAAATATTGATTTGGCAAGAACATTATAAGGTAAAATTACATAAACAAAATCAAGAGAATTAAAAGCACAAAATTCAGGATTCGATTAATGTCTAAGGTCAGATGAGCAGGAGTGAGACCAGGGAGGCACACTCACAAGTTCAAAGTTGAGGAATCCCATGAAGGTCACTGAAAGTTCAGTATATCTTTATCCTTTTACACTATCTACTTCATATTTAATGACTATTTAATATGTAACATTTTCCAGATGAAACAATTTTCAAAAATCCTACTTTTCTGTCCAAATGGAACTCAGCTTCCTCCCTTCCCCAAAGACATTGTGAGAAAGGAAAGAACATGGTGTCTTGAGCAGACTGAGGTTTAACTTCAGATAAGTTATTTTATTTCTTTCCTCATCTGAACATCCTTTGAAGAGTTGTTGTGAGGACTAAATGAGGAAATGTACACCAAATACATTCTAGATTCCACTTTTTTTTTTAAGACAGAGTCTCACTCTGTCGCTCTGGTTAGAGTCCTGTGGCATCACAGCTCACAGCAACCTCAAACTCTTGGGCTCAAACCATTCTCCTGCCTCAGCCTCTGGGACTGCAGGTGCCTGCCAAAACACCCAGCTAATTTCTATTTTGAGTAGAGACAGGGTCTCGCAGTGCTCAGGCTGGTCTCGAACTACTGAGCTCAAGCAATCCATCTGCCTCAGTCCCCCAGAGGGCTAGGATTACAGGCGTGAGCCACAGCAGCTGGCCCATTTGAGATTCTTAATAAATGTTGGTTCCGCTCTCTTCAAAAGCCCTGATCACTCCCTGCTTTATATCTCATGACATATTGCATCAGCAGCTTTTACATTAAATTAGAATTATTTGCATACTTACCTGTACTTCCCTCCTACACCACTAAATCATAAGCACTTTATGAGCAAAAACATCTGCACAAATGTAACAGATACTCAATTTTATTGAATAGTATTAAATTAATTGTACAACCTAGCAATAAAGATCGGTGTTCACTTTTACTATTCTATTCTAAAGTGATAAGAAAGGTAAGAAATCGTGTTTTTAAGAAGTAACTTAAATGAAACATTGAATAAACTTGAGAAAGTCTGTAGAAAGGTTTTTAAAACCCTTAAAATAATTGAATGCTCCAAATATTTCAAGCCTTGCCCTCTTCTTACTTCCATTGGTTGGTAAAATAACAAAAGTTCAATGAAAGCTGAATTAAAATACTTTGCCCTTAGGATTATCTAATTTTCACCAGTCATCTGGTTTTGCCCAGTTCTCAGTTATATTTATCTGTTCATTTATTTCCTATTAATTTCTTTTTCTGCCAACTCATGGCCATGTGACTAATTACTTTTCAATATATTGTTACCAGTGATGATAATGCGATAATACCAAATCTTACATTTGTGTAGCACTTTAGTTTTATATGTGCAAATATGAATGTGATCCTTGGAACTAGTCTATGGACAAAGGTCACACAGGTAGTAAGTGACAGAATCAGGATTTGAATCAGGTATTTCACTATTGTTGGAATGTGCCCTTTTCACTTGATATTTGTTCCTTTCTTTTGCAGATTCGAAGACATGCCTTGGAAGGTTTTATGACTGAAAACAGAGAGGCAGGGATTGTCTTCGGTTCTCTGCCTATCTACAGGGTGAGTTGGAGTTAGGACTAGATTGGTAACAAAGCAACAGGGAATCTGCCATCACATTTCTGACCCTGGGCTGTCAAGCCAGGTTGGAGAAATCACATAACCAAGGCGGTCTGTGCTTCTGTGAATGTATCCTTGTGTCCGATCCCAAAGAAGTCTAGGGTTCTGTGTGTCAATGGCCTGGGTCATTTGTCCCTGCCATCACACATGAACTTCACCTTGGTGGCTCTTCATCACCTACAGGGTAAAATCCAGATGCCTCAATGTGGCATACAAACGATCTAGCCCCATTTTCCACCACTTGTTCCCCATGCTCTCCATATCCTCCAGCCATGCCAAATTGCTTACATGGCTTAAGAATCACTGGTCTCTCCATTACTTCTGTGATCGTGCCTGTGTGGAGCCTCCATCTATCTCATTTCCCTCCAAATTTTAATGCACCCTTCAAGTCTCCACCCCAAGTAACTTCTGCTAAAGGACTAATTAACTCAATAAATAATAAACCAAAGAACAAATATTTCAACTTAATCTTAATTTTTATCTTAAATGTTACTTATCTTTGCTGACAACAGGTTTATGGTAACAGGTAGCAAATACGTAAGATAACTGATGATGCTAATGGTGAACTCTCAAGAATTAATAGTGGGTAATTGTGCAGGCCCACACACAATCACACAGGAAGAAAGTGGGCCTTCTCAATCCTCACCCTCCACCCCCAGACTCACATTGCAGAAATGATCACGTCAAGTCTGTCTGACTAAGTTACCTCTGGCTTCCAGGTGGCGAGCCCCACTACTCTCAAATTCCTTCCACTCATTGGTGCAGAGGCACAAAGGGAATCTGTCGATGGCATTACAGGAAAGAAGAAGGGAGGTCACGTTCAACACGAAAGAGTAAGTGAGCCCTCATTTCACCGTTGAATTCTAATTCCACAGTGCCTCCCATTTCTGTTCGGTTTTGAATTATTTCTCTGGTCCCAGAAACATTCTGGGTTTAAAATTATTTCAGTTTATACTCTTTATATGAAGATTCCAGATGTGGATGCTTTGGTTCAGTGAAATGAAAATCATAAATTTTCTGGACAGAGAGAACCAGAGAGGCTGGGCTAAGGAAAATTTCCTAGAACTTCAGCACTGAAATTCACAAGTGGTTCTAGAAACTGGGCATTTTTACGCAACACAGCTGAGGACTGTGGAACCACCCTTTCTTATTAACCTTACCAGACCTCCACAATGAAGCCATAACATCAAAAAGTTTCTGGCTCAACAGCAAATTTTTTCTCATATCTTAATAGGAATAACTATCAATAATATAGGGCTATAAAATATTTTCAAAAATGATTCCTTTGAATCATTCCTTTTCACAATAAGTACAAAGAAAATGGTAGACCCATCCTAGAGTTGGGGAAAATGGAAACTTAGTATGGCACTTTGGAAAGTACCTTGCTAAACATCATGTACTAATTAAGTGATAAGCTGAAATCTACTTTGACTCCAAATTTCACACTCATCCTTTTAAACCATAAAACCCTCCTACACAATGTAAATTCTCTCGCTATTTTCTACTAGTTTTAGAAGCTGGCATCGGCCTAACTTAACCCATGGCCATTTATCATTAAAATAATCTAACATTAAGAGAAAGATCTAGGCGGTGCCCGTAGCTCAGTGGGTAGGGTGCTGACCACATACACCAAGGCTGAGGGGTTCGAGCCTGACCCAGGCCTGCTAAATAAAAACAATGACAACTGCAACCAAAGAATAGCTGGGCATTGTGGTGGTTGCCTGTAGCCCGAGCTACTTGGGAGGCTGAGGCAGGAGAATTGCTTAGGCCCACAAGTTTGAGGTTGCTGTGAGCTGTGACAACACAGCACTCTACGGAGGGTGACAAAATGAAACTCTGTCTCAAAAAAAAAAAAGAGAGAGAGAGAAAGATCTACACATGGTAATTTTTATAAGTGTCCTCTCTATAAAATCAGATTAAAAACAAAAAGGAGGTGGTTTATATTGTCTGGACCTATAGTCCCAGCTATTGGGAGGCTGGGTCAAGAGAACTGCTTAAGCCCAGGAGTTTGAGGTTGCTGTGAGCTGTAATGCCACGACATTCTCCTGAGGGTGAGACCCTGCCTCTAAAATAAAATAAAATAAAAGTAAAAATTATCTGCTGGTTAATGAAGAAAAATAGTTAAGAGTCACAGAGTTGAAATTGGTTTGCAAGATATAATTAAGTAGTTTGCAGAAAATTATGCACTTAGTAAGATGACAATAAAATCTGGAAACTGGAATAGACTAGAGTACCACTATGTTGATTGTGTGCAATTTTAAGAACCCAAACAGCCTAAGTGGGAAAATAGTAGATGAAATAAAATTGATAAATAAACATCAAATGCCTATTTTCATAAAAAAACCCAAAAACTTCCATAAAATGACCTCAGATAGCTTGACGTAAAAATTTCATTTTAATAAAACACATTTTGGAATAATCATGGAAAAACCTTAAAGTAGCTATTATGTGCCTTGCACCAAAAATCCATTTATAGATGAAGGAGCTCATAGGACAGAGGAGAGAAAGGCCTCTGAGCAAAGAGTCCAAAAACAGAGATCTTAATTTCTTTTAACTTACTTTTAAATATAGAAATGCTGGTTTTGACTTTTAACTTCTTCAAATGGTTTGCAAATCTCTTTAGAATTAAAAAATATATATAAAATATTAACCACAGTATAGCAAAACATAATGTGAGATTATGTGAGATTAGAATGTGAGATTATATTGCCTTTTTAGTTTAATTGTGGGAAAAGAGCAAAGTTTGTGAAGTATAACCCATTTTCAAAATTGGGAGCACATATCCAATCATAGAAAAATGGTCAGGTGCAGTGGTTCACACTTTTAGTCCTAGAACTTTGGAAGGCTAAGACAGAAGGATCACTTGAGGCCAGAATTGGAGACCAGCCTGCACAATATAGCAAGACCCTATCTCTACCAAAAATAGAAAATTTAGCTGTGGTGGTGCCTGCCTATAGTCCCAGATACCCAGGAGGCTGAGGTGGGAGGATCCTTTAAGCCAGGGAGTTTGAGGTTGCAGTGAGCTGTGATTGCACCACTGCCCTCTCACCTGGGTGGTAGAGTGAGACTCAGTCTCAAAAAGATAAAGAAATGAATAACAAATAAAAATAGGCAAGTGAAAGATAGTATATTTGACAACATACTCGAAAGAAAAAAAATTGTTTGCTCTTCTCTTCTCTCTCTCCTCTCCTCTTTCCCTGTCTCTCTCCCTCTTCTCTCCTCCTTAATGCTGCTCTGCAGCATCCCCTGTCAAAAAAGACCTTTCGTACAAGCCTTGGTTTTCTGTGAGGTTCATGCCGGTGGAGTGCCCCCCTTTCATCTGGTGTCAGAAGCAGGGAACGCTCCACGCTGCTGAGAGCTCCCTATCTTCTTCTCGCACTCCTGGCACTCACCACCATTATCGGCTTGTGTCCATCCACCAAGGCCAGCACTCAACACCAACCTCCTCTGAACTCGGTAAGTACCCCCATGGGAGTGAGTTTCCGCTAAATGTGAGCTAGGCTGCTTATCACCCGTTTCAGGCTTGAGTTCCCAATTCCCCTTAACCTCCCTTGGCCTAGCTCAGTACTTCCACGCCCCGCACAAAAATGCCTGGCTCCAGGTCGCAAACTCTCCTCAGCCCCAAGGGTCGGGCGCAGATTTAAGATAGTGACGGCTCTCCTAAGTTGTGTCCTCCTTTTCTCCACCACAGCAAAGAAGGGGAGATGTCCCCCCTTTGTCCTGGTCCGGATTTCGCTCATGCTTTATTTCCACGACGAATAGCCATGGGTGCAAGCTATTCTATCCCACCTAACTCCCCCTTAGGATACTTATTATGCCACCTGGTAAAATTAGGATTAAACTTAAAAACCAAAAGAATTAAACTCTCTACCCAGGTTTGGGTACAACCCAAACTAAATAACCAAATTATCTAGTCAAGCTATAGTTCACGTAATTTTTCTTTAATCCAAAATTTATATAAGTATTGTAAGCGCCTTGGCAAATGGAGTGAGGTCCCTACGTTCAGAGCTTCTCCTATCTTAAAAACAAGCCTAATTTATGTTCAGGTAATTCCAACATTCTTGTAACAAAGAACTCTTTCCCTCTATCTCCCTAAAGAAAACCTATTCAAACCTTCCGCCATACTCGGCTCCTCCCTCAAGCACACAATTGCCTCCACCCTCTTTTCCCTCCTACTTCCCTGGCAACCAATCTAAACTTGTCTCCAAACTCCTCCCCTCCAACTAGCCCCCAGAGTTCTTCCTGTTGTCTCTCAGTCCACTTCCTACTGCTCTAAGAAGCACTTCTGGACCTCTTTATGCCTTTCTTCCTCCAGCTTCTCCATCCAGTCCCCTTACCCAATCCCATTCCCATTGATTTCCAAAATTAAAAAGAAAAGAAAAACCTTCAAAAAAATTTTTTAAATTATTTTTTATTAAATCATAACTTTGTACATTGATGCATTTATGGGGTTCAGGGTACTGCTTTGATATACAATGTGAAATGTTTACATTGAACTAAGTAACACATCCATCACAATTATTCTCATTTCTTAGTTTTGAAATGTACCATTGCATCATGCACATTAGGTGAGGTTCCCCCCAAATACTTTCCCACCTCCCATTTCCCCCCGCCCCGCCCCTCTCCCTCCTCTTCCCTCCTATTTTCTGGACTATAGTTATGTTTTGCTCAAAGAAAAATTTAATGGCAGAGAGATTTCCATAATTTTATTTTATTTTTTATTTATTTATGTATTTATGTATTTATTTATTATTTATTTATTTTGAGACAGAGTCTCAAGCTGTCACCCTGGGTAGAGTGCCATGGCATCACAGCTCACAGCAACCTCAATCTCTTGGGCTTAAGCAATTCTCTTGCCTCAGCCTCCCAAGTAGCTGGGACTACAGGCGCCCACCACAACACCCAGCTATTTTTTGGTTGTAGTTGTCATTGTTGTTTGGCAGGCCCAGGCTGAATTCAAACCCGCCAGCTCCCGTGTATCTATATTCCTAAGAGTATAATCCATGGCCTATTTTTCCTCAAAAATTATTTATTTTCATTGTTCCTATTCCACTAGAATGTAAGATCCATGACATGTCTTGCTTCTTATTCTCTGCTCTAACTCTAGTGTCTAGAACATAAAGAGATACTAAAAAAAATTTGCCTAATAAAATAAGGAATGAGTTTTAAAAAGAAGTAGAAGAAAAAAAGTAGAAAATAAAAGGAAGAGAGCTCTATATAGCGTGGAAATTTCCCTCAGTTGGGGTCAGCAGGTTCATCTAGGGAACTAAGCCTCCTACCTTGTCTCAGGAAGAAAGGAATTATCATATGACCTACCAGTGTCCAGGCCTGAAGGATCTTTATGAGGCTGAATCTTTTTTTTAGAGACAGAGTCTTACCCCATTGCCCTCGGTACAATGCTGTGGTGTCAAAGCTCACAGCAACCTCCAACTCCTGGGTTTAGGCGATTCTTTTGCCTCAGCCTCCCCAGTTAGCTGGGACCACAGGCGCCCACCACAATGCCCAGCTATTTTTTGTTGCAGTTTGGCCGGGGCTGGGTTTGAACCCATCACTCTTGGCATACGGGGCTAGCACCCTACCCACTGAGCCACAGGCACTGCCCTTGAGGTTGAATCTTGACCTTCCAGGCTCACTTATTGTCTTTCTTTTTTCATTAGAGCTCTCTATCTTCACTTCCCTTTTTACTCTTTCCTCTTCCCCATAATAGACCGTAAAATCAAATTGATGTGTATCATAACTGTTGGCTGAATATTATTGGAAAAATTAGACACTTCTTCATCTGAATTTTTAAACCAGTTGAGTTTAAGATGTTATACGTATTTTTTTCACAAAATATTTCAGAACAAACTTTCATTTCTCGTTTATGTAATCATCACTTGACTTCATCTTCGATGACACTCGACTCTGATGTTGTTCATATGCAGTGTTAATTACTGACTAATTCTTGCTTTGCTTTGTTTTCTACCAGCCTTTTCAGATTATGCAGCTGAGTCCCAGAAATGCAGTTGAGTCCCAGTTAAATAGCTTGTAGCTTCTGCTCTTGCACCACAGCCTTTAGGAGTCCCAATTCCTATTTTTAACACACTTTTCCCCTGGAGGCACACCGGATTATGAAGTAAATAACTATACTGTTTTTTCTAGGAGGATTAATGTCTCTGTACAGATTAGTGATGCAGGCTCAGCGCCTGTGGCTCAACGGACTAAGGCGCCAGCCACGTACACCTGAGCTGGTGGGTTTGAATCCAGCCTGGACCCGCCAAACAACAATGACAGCTGCAACCAAAAAAAAAAAAAAAAAAAAAAAACAGATTAGTGATGCAATTTGCTTGTGAAAAATAGTGTTTGTCATATATGCCAATTACTAACTGCCATACTCCTTTATTTTACAGGGAGGACGAAGGAGAAGTTTGAAAAAAAATTTTGTCCCACAAATAAACCTGGCTTCTTCCTTCTTCCCAGCCGTACCCAAATAAAGAGAAAAATCAGAAGTGACTGCTGTACATAAAATGGCAAGGTCTGTATGAAAGGGGAGTCCACCAGACACTAGAACCATCTCTGTATCCTCAGGCTATTGATAGAAAATTTTGCTTAGGAAGCTCTGGTGACCTCAACTCTGAACACCACGCAAGCCACTGGTAGTTTAGACAATGTTTCCAGTTTACTGTGACTAAAATGACATATAAGAAAACAAATGAAATCAATAGCATAAGTAGATCTAAAATAATACTGTTATTAATGATTAGCTTTCTACCTCATGCTGCTGTTCACCTTAATGCATGACCAGAATTATTATCAGAACATATGTGGTAAGAGGCAAATTACTTATGTGTCATTCTGTGTAGTATACAAAGATAATTACTGCTGAAAAGACAGTTTTCCACCAGTCAGGCTTCTAGCTATTTTTCTTCCTCATTTAGAGAAATGTCATTGGGAAGAAAACGTCTAGCATTTCTTAGATAAAGTCAGAAATTATTTATACTCACTCTAAAAATAACTCCAGGTAAATAGAATTTATCTTTCTGAGGTTCACCTTTTATCAATTATTTTATTAATGATTTGGTATTTTGACCAAACGACCAAGTCCATTTTTTCTTTCACATGCAAAAGATGAGAGCATCTAAACATGATCAATAATAAGTGAAATTTTAAATAAGTCAAAGGCATGAGGAAAGTATCAGAATTGAAGCCTAAATATTCAGTGACCTGGGCCTCTTTGAGACATGCTTCTGAGCACTGAGTAATAAAATAAAAGTTCCCAAGTCAAGGGTTGGTCTACTTTCCCCCAAACCACCTAGACAACTTGGTAAGAAAAAATTGTGGTCACTTAATTTTTATTTTATTTTATATTTACTTTTACTTTTTTTTTAATTTTTTTTGAAAATCAGTCTCACTCTGTCAACCTGGGTAGAGTGCTGTGCTATCACAGTTCACAGCAACCTCAAACTCCTAAGCTCAAGTGATTCTCATGCCTCAGCCTCCTGAGTAGCTGGGACTATAGGTGCCCACCACAATGCCCTTTTTAGAGATGGGTCTCGCTCTTCCTCAAGCTGGTCTCAAACTCCCAAGCTCAAGCGATCAGCCTATCTCGGCCTCCCCAAGTGCTAGGATTACAGGTGTGAGCCACCATGCCTGGGTTTGGTCCTTTAATTTGGATTCTGCTTTTTCATACCATGAAGGGTTTTATAATTCTTAAAATTGAAACATCTGTAGAAAACTAAGAAAAATGTTTGTTTATATAAACTCTGTATTTACACATTTCTTTTTATGTTAATTTCTAGGCATATATAGTACTAACTGTTGTTGCTAGTAGGAATGTGATAGTTTCTCCTACTGTTTTTCTTTAACTTTTTTCTTTATGCATTTTAATTACACAAGAAACTAACATTACAAGAGAAAATATTGAGCTTTAAAAATGTTCTGTTTTATTGGGTTTAGAAAATATGTTTAATGATATGTATTATAATTTACTCAAATGAGAGAAGAGACTCTAGGAAGAAAAAGTGTACAGTTACAGAGCAGAAACCACTTATCAACGCCTAAGTAAGCCGGACAATTCAAAAAAAGACATAAAAGTAGGCTCCTCTAGGAGTTTATGAAAATGACTTGATTTCCCATCTTTCAATCTCAATTATAAAAAGGCCATTTCATCCCTAGGCATAGATTTCCTAAAAACATTGACCAATCTGTCAAGTTTTAGTTTTTTTAATTTGGAATGAAAACCCCTAAATTCTCTTTTTGACAGAAAAGTTCACTCTTAAATCTCTTTGAGCAGAAATAAACAATTTCCTCACCCTCAGAGGATTAAAAAAATTTTTTAGCATCTTTGCACATAATATAAGTGATTTTTTCAGTCATTATGCATAATTATGTACTTATAATTTTTTTTTTTTTTTTTTTGAGACAGAGTCTCAAGCTGTCACCCTGGAGAGAGTGCTGTGGCATCACAGCTCACAGCAACCTCCAATTCCTGGGCTCAAGCAAGTCTCTTGCCTCCGCCTCCCAAGTAGCTGGGAGTATAGGCGCCCGCCACAACGCCCGACCATTTTTTGGTTGCAGCCGTCATTGTTGTTTGGCGGGCCGGGGCTGGATTCGAACCCGCCAGCTCAGGTGTACGTGGCTGGCGCCTTGGTCCGCTGAGCCATAGGTGCCAAGCCTGTACTTATAATTTTTAATGATACACAGAATATGTAGAAAAACTGTCTTTTCCCTCATCTATCAAATGATAGACTCACTGCTTTAAGTTAGCTATTTTAAAAAGGCATGATTTGCTGACAAATAAGATTTTATTACATTATGTTTTGGGTGAGGCTAGAATGTTCACTGAAATATAGGGCAATGATTTCTGCTTCAGGTAATAGGAGACTAGGTAATTTGGATCGATCATTCCCTCTGAAGAAAACTAGAATTAGAAAACCTCTGTTTGAAGACATCTTACAGCAAATGAGACAGCAAAGCATGAAGATGCCACGTTCTGGAGGAAGACCAAGGCTCAGGTAGGTCAGACTGACTTTTGAAGCCAGCCTCCTCCTAGAGGCATGTACTGGTTCCTGAAGGAAGATTAAGAGGCTAAGAAGCTGAAGTGGTGATTAGAGCTAAGGCTTTCTCCAGGGGTGAGCTCTTATTGAAGGGGGTCTCTGGAAAGCAAAATGTAGCCCCTGTCTATTATTCAGAGGGAGTCTCTGAAAAGCAGGGAGCAGCCCTGAGGTAAACAGAAATTAACAAAACAAAGCACAGGGCCAGAGGAGATTAACACAGGAGTAAACTTATCTACAGGCAGATGGAGGCTGAGAAAGGGGCATGAGACAGTGGGGCAAGTCATCTTTCCTACAGAGTTAATGATGCTGAGATTAATTTTAGAATTACTACTTTCTATAATAGGTGCTGATCTTGAACCAAGGTCATCAAGGAATGCCATCCAGGACAAGACTAGGAGATGCTCCCCAGGAACACTGGCTTCTGATGCTCCCCAGGAACACTGGCTTCCACGGCTTCACAGGAGGGTAGAGTGGGAGTTGCTGGGACTATGTACATTAAAGAAGAATACCACACTAGAAAAAGGTAGCTTTGGATACATAAGAAGTAAAGATTTCAGTGCAGGATAGTAAGCCATTTCTGCCACCCGTCTACTGTTAAGCCTTGTCTTAACTATAGAGCCTTTTAATGTCTTTCAATAAACTCTGAATACTTTAACTCAATGTGTACTCTTTACTTAATCCTGGTTGCCCAGTCTGCTCAGAAGGGGTGTGTCAACCGAGAGCCTCTGGCCAGGGCGCTCCCTGTGTGGCTTGAAGAGCCTCCCTGGAAGGAATGGGGACAGATGGCCCTGGAGGGTAGCAAGCAGGCTTTGCTGTGCCTCTGTTTTTACAAGGGACCGTCATCTGTCCTACTCTGTTTCTGTGGCTCTGTGTTCCGTAGTGGTGTGTCTTTCAGTTCTTTGTCGGACCACCCAAGAATCCACTGTTTAAAGCTCCAGCACGATTTCACTGTCACTGGGTTGGGGCTCCACAAAACTGCATATGGGGGACACAAAGGTAGGCAGATCTTCACTGGAAACTGCAATTCACCTTCCAGTCATTTCAAATTCTGAAACTGGATAACATAATTTTGAATTGCTAGAGCCTCAGGAGTGTGCAGAAGCAGGGCAAATACTATGGAGGAAGATAACATCTGGGCTTTAAATTATGTCTTTACTATTTCAAATATACATGTCTGACACACTGGAAAAAATGACTGTGTACCTACGGAGACAAAAAGCAATGAGAACTTGCAATGAGCAATGAGGCGTTGATAAGTGGTTTCTGCTCTGTAACTGTACACTTTTTCTTCCTAGAGTCTCTTCTCTCATTTGAGTAAATTATAATACATATCATTAAACATATTTTCTAAACCCAATAATGGTGGAAAATAACAGATAATGGAAACAAAAATAGGGGCTCTAGATACCAGACTTGGCAATAAAGACTTTAAAATAACTATGCTCACTATATTGGATAAGATAAAACACAAGAATTTCAGCAGATAATTAGAAATTATTGATGAGAGCCACATGGAAATCGAGAACCAAATAATACAATAACCAAAATTAAAAACGTACTGAAGGGATGTAATAATAAAGTAGTCCAACTAAAGAAAAAAACTGAGGAATGGGGTAGAAGGGAATATTCATAATGAAGCATTGAAAGATGGAGAGATACAGAAGAGAGAGGGAAAAATGGAGTTGGGATAGGAAGAACAATAGGAGTCCTGGAAGGAGAAGACAGAATAGAGTAGCAGCAAAACCAACAATTATTTTTGAAAACTTCATAAAAGCCACTAACACACAGATTCAGGAATTACCATTAGCCATAGGTAAGATAGATAAATACCATGCATTCGTAGAAATAAATGCAAATCCATATACTTTGTAGTAGAATTGCTGAAAAATGAACAGAAAGAAATATTATGAAAGCAACAAGGCGGGGGGTAAAGGACAAATTATCTTCACAGGTAACACAATTAGCCTGACTTTAGCCAGCTTTTCCACAAAATAAAAGGGGGATGAGGGCCAGAAAACATAGAATGAAAACCTCAAAGTCCTAAAATAAAACAAATGTCAACCCAGCATTCCCTTTCAAGAGAAGATATTCTTCAGGAAGAACTGTCAAATGGCAAATAATATTTTGACAAGCAAAAATTGAGAGAATTAATCATAGTAGACACACATTAATGAAAGTACTTAAGAATATTCTTTAGTCAGAATAAAAATGGATAGGCATTCAGAGACAGAGAAAAGATGAAGAGTAATGAATTGGTAAGTATGTGCAAAGCCTAAATGAATATTAACAGGATAAAACAACAGCAACATCACAGAGTTTAAAAATGCAAATAACAAAATAGATGAAATGCAAAAGAGCTATGAAAATGGGGAGGAGAATAAATAATAGTCAAAGTGTCCTGAGGCTCTTGAATTTTCTGGAAGAAGGTAAAAGTAACAATGTTCACTCCACTCTGATAAGCCAGGGATGTGTATCATAATCTCTATGGTAACCACTACAAAAATAGTAACAGCATACTATATATGTCTACAACAAATACAGGAGGAAAAGAGAATAATAATCTTATTTGATCTAAAAGAAGGCAAATGAAGAAAAAAGACTCATTAAAGGGTGAGACAAATAGAAAGGTATTTAATGCTAAATATATCAATAATTATGAAAGTTTTAATACAAGGAATTCAAATGAAAAGACAAAGAATGTCAGATAAAATAAAACAAAATCCAACCATAGAGTATATATTGATTGCAAGAAGCATACCTAATACATATATGAGAATACCAGACTGTTGAAATAGAAGAATGGGAAAAGATACACAAAGCAAAAACTAACCAAAAGAAAGCTGACATAGCTATGTTAATATCAAAATACAGTTTAAGAAAATAAAGTAAGCAAGGATCTTCATAACAGTTCTAGTCATTATAGCTCAAAACTGGAAAAAGCCTAGCTTCCATCAGAGAAGAATGACTAAACAAATAGTGATATATTAGTACGTGATTAAAAGGAATAAAACAGGAATGTATGCATTAACATGGATGTTGCAAGAACATGTTAAGTCAAAGAAAATTTATAGAAGGAATACATTTTGTTTGTGCAATTCAATTTTTATAAAATTATACAACAAGCAAAACTAATGTTTAATTTAAAAAATTAAATCAATTTAATTTGGGAAAGGGCGGTTATCACAGATTGTGAAAAGGCATGAAAGAACTTTCTAAGGTGATGATAATAATCTTTATATTGATAGGGTTCGGTTGTAAGCTATGTGTACATATCAAAATACATGGAATGATATTTTTGCATTTCATTACATGTGAATTTTCTCAAAAACCTAAGAACTGTAAACAAATATTCTAGTTAATAATATGCATGTTATACAAACTAATACAACCTTTTTGGAAGGAAGTATGGAGAACCCTCAAAGAACTCAGGCTAGACCTCCCATTTGATCCTGCAACCATGACTGGGCATCTACTCAGAAGGGAAAAAATCCTTTTACCACAAGGACACTTGCACTAGAGTGTTTATTGCAGCTCAATTTACAATCGCCAAAATGTGGAAACAGCCTAAATGCCCACCAACCCAGGAATGGATTAACAAGCTGTGGTATATGTACACTATGGAATACTATTCAGCCATT
>CAUYRH010024222.1:0-52494 GCA_963574655.1 Perodicticus potto | reverse complement strand
TATTTGATCTTTGACAAGCCAATTAAAAACATTCAGTGGGGAAAAGATTCCCTATTTAACAAATGGTGCTGGGTGAACTGGCTGGTGACCTGTAGAAGACTGAAACTGGAACCACACCTTTCACCTTTAACTAAGATAGACTCTCACTGGATTAAAGATTTAAACTTAAGACATGAAACTATCAAAATATTAGAAGAAAGTACAGGGAAAACTCTTGAAGGAATCGTCCTGGGTGAATATTTTATGATGAGGATGCCCCGGGCAATTTAAGCAGTATCAAAAATACACTACTGGGACCTGATCAAACTAAAAAACTTCTGCACCGCTAAGAACACAGTAAGTGTGGCATGCAGACAGCCCTCAGAATGGGAGAAAATATTTGCAGGTTATGCCTCCAACAAAGGTTTAATAACCAGAATCCACAGAGAACTCAAACGTATTAGCAAGAAAAAGACAAGTGATCGCATCTCAGGGTGGGCAAAGGACTTGAAGGGAAACTTCACTAAAGAAGACAGGCACTTGAAAAAACGCTCACCATCCTTAATCATCAGGGAAATGCAAATCAAAACTACTTTGAGATATCACCTAACTCCAGTAAGATTGGCCTGCATATCAAAATTCCAAAACCAGAGATGTTGGCGTGAATGTGGAGGAAAGGGAACACTTCTACACTGCTGGTGGGAATGCAAACTAATACATTCCTTTTGGAAGGATGTTTGGAGAATACTTAGAGATCTAAAAATAGACCTGCCATTCGATCCTATAATTCCTTTACTAGGTATATATCCAGAAGACCAAAAATCACATTATAACAAAGATATTTGTACCAGAATGTTTATTGCACCATAATTCATAATTGCTAAGTCATGGAAGAAGCCAAGTGCCCATCAACCCACAAATGGATTAATAAATTGTGGTATATGTACACCACTGAATATTATGCAGCCTTAAAGAAAGAAGGAGACTTTGCCTCTTTCATGTTTACATGGATGGAGCTGGAACATATTCTTCTTAGCAAAGTATCTCAAGAATGAAAGAAAAAGTATCCGATGTACTCAGCCCTAGTATGAAACTAATTTATAGCTTTCATATGAAGGCTATAACCCAACTATAGCACAAGAATATGGGGAAAGGGGCAAACCCGGGGAGGGGAGATGGGTGGATGGAGGGTAATTGGTGGGACCACACCTATAGTGCATCTTAGAAGGGTACAGGTGTAACTTAATAAATGCAGAATATAAAGGTCTTAACACGATAACTAAGAAAATGCCATGAAGGCTATATTAAACAGTTTGGTGAAAATATTTCAGATTGTATATGAAAGCAGCACATTGTACCCCATGATTGCATTAATGTACACAGCTATGATTTTAATAAAAAAAAGAGTAATTATTAACCTTGAAAATTAGGAAAAAGAGAAGAAAAACAAGAAAGCAATGATCTTTATTTCACTGCATGATTTAATAGCATTTCAATGATAATGTAAAGATAATGTACAGAAAAACCTCTATTCCATTTTACTTGCTGACCATTATTTTCCTCTTGTATCATAATTTTATGGTTAATGTTTTTATCTTATTTAACTGGGAGTCTTTTATAAGCTAGTTTATATACATGGTCCCCAACTTACTATGGTTTGACTTAAGTTTTTCAATTTACCATGTTTGTTGGGATATGCCCCATTTTAAGTTGAAGAGCATCTGCATAATTTGAGGTGAAGTGAATGTATGTGTGTGCCTACACACAAAATATCCAAATACATGTATGCTTATTCCCATAGTCATTTATGTACATTTTATACATATTTAATTACACGTAATTATATGTGTGTGTGTATAGTTTCAAAATGAGACAGTTTATATGTTAGCTAAACATTTATTTACAAGAATAACTCCTTTAAGTATTTCACATTATGCTCGCATAAAAATACCTTCATGTTCACATATGTGAGAAAAACCACCTCTTTGGAGAATTCACTTTGCTTAAAGTGTCTTTGGGTCTTTAGTTATTTATTTTGCACCCCAGCAATGTGTGAGAAAGGGTGTTAGCTGGGAGGACTCAGGTATGACGAGATTCATCATGTCAGGATGCTGAAGCACTGGCTGACAGACTTCCTCAACACACAGTGTCAGCCAGACACCCAGGATGGGCACAGCTGAGTTTTCAGAGGGCCACTAGTTACCACTCCCCACAAGGCTCTGGAGATGCTGGTTCAGTGGGTTCAAGTAGAGCCTGGGAACTTGTGTATTATATAAGCCCCAAGTCTTCCTATCAGACAAGCCTGGGAAATTCTGATTTCGTGTACAGAAAGGAGCACACTGAGGGAGAAGGCTGGAACTGTGGTTTCCCCTATACCCTGGGCAGTGGAAACCCTTGTGAGCATTGACAATTTCTGCAGATCATAGCAAGCCATGGAAGATTTCTGAGAAAAAACAAAATTAGACTTGTGCTTTAGTAAGATTCACCAGGCCAAAGTGTACAGATTAGGCAGAATGGAGGAAAAAGTAAATGTAGAAAATAAGTTGGACGCCTACTGTAATAGTGGTAGCAAGAAGTAATGAATGCTAAAGATGGGTAACAAAAAAGGAAGATAAGGTTGATGAAAATTCAAACAGACTTGATGTGGAGGACAGCAAAGTAAGAGCTTCAAAACTGATGCCTTTATTTTAAACGCATGTGGCTAAGAAAATAACTGTGATGTGCACAGAAAGAAGAAAGTCAAAAGGGTTAGACTGAATGAAGTATGAATAAATGAATTTAAAATGAGTGGTCAAGAGTGAAACCAATTACTGGAAGAGGTGTTTGGGTTTTAATTCTAGTTCTACCATCTCTCTGCTAGGAGGTGCTGGACATGTCTCTTAAACACAGTGAACCTTGGTATCTTCATTAATAAGTAATACTAGTAAATCTATATTCCAGGATTACTGTGAAAATTAAATGAGATTATATTTAACACTTGGTCCATAGTAGGTGCTTAATAGACAATTTCATCTTTGCCTGCTTTTATTTCCAATAAAACCATTCCATACACACGGTAGGCAGTAATTGGTGTACTTGGAGATTGCTTAAGTGCCTAGGGGTTTTAAGTAAAAGTCTAAGTGTTTCAGGAGGGCATTCTAATTCAAGTAGTATTGCAGAATAAAATGGGTTTTCTTTATTCTTCATTTCAAAGGAATAAAGACTTCCAAATAGAAAACAAAAATCTGATTTAATTTCAAAAACATGCTTTTGTAAGGAATGTACAGTGTACAGTACAAAAACATGCTTTATTTAGAGTTTTTATGGTATGTTATCCTATTTGATCTTCATCCCCTTGAGGTAAGGAATTCAGTTACTACATCATCATTTCCATTTTATTTATTTATTTATTTATTTTATTGATTTTTTTTTTTTTTTTTTGGCCAGGGCTGGGTTTGAACCCGCCACCTCTGGCATGTGGGGCTGGTGCCCTACTCCTTTGAGCCACAGGTGCCACCCCATCATTTCCATTTTAAAGATGAGAAAGCCAGGCCAGGTGGGGTGGCTCATGCCTGTAATCCTAGCACTCTGGGAGACCAAGGCAGGTCCATCATCTGAACTTCAGGAGTGTGAGACCAGCCCAGGAAAGAGGAAGACCCCGTCTCTAAAAATAGCCAGATGTATGGTAGGTGCCTGTAGTCCCAGCTACCCGGGAGGCCCAAGAGTGTGAGGTTCCTATGAGCTATGAAGCTACGGCACTCTATAGAGGGCAACAAAGTGAAACTCAGTCTCAAAAAATTAAAATTAAAATTAAAAAAACATGAGAAAATGGAGATTCGGAAAAGTACAGCGACTTCTAGAGCCAAAAATATAGTTAAGGTCTTCTGACCTCAAGTTTGCAGAGCTTCCTTCTACTGACACTCATCAAGCCAATCCAAATTAATTCAGATGGCTTCTCTAGTATCTTCCCCCAATCCAAAGGTTTCCCTAAGAGTTGGGAGTGAAGAGTGGTGTAAAGTTCGTTAGCAGTGCACCTGTTTCTTGTTAGCTCTAATGGAAAAATCTGTTGTTCAGTTGAGAATTATCAGGACTGTCTTTTTGGAAAGCTTTCCTATAAATAAGGTACAAGTTTTAATCTCTAGTCTTAACCAGTTGGATAAACAGAAAAAATCTGTCTTCATAAAAAGGTTACTGTTACCTTTTTACTACTGGCTGTGGTGTTGGACTACTTGAATTCATATCCTAGGCCATCTCTAACTATATGTAAAACCTTAGATATGTTTACCTTAGACAAGTTTCTGAAATTTGGTTTCTTGTCTTTAAAATAGGGTTTTAAACTGGGTATGTGGATCACAGCTATAATCCCAGTGCTTTGAGAGGCCAAGGCAGGAGAATCACTTGTGACCAGGTATTCAAGACCAGCCTGGACAAGACAGTAGCCCCTGCCTCTACAAAAACTTTAAAAATTAGCTGTGCATAGTGGTATTTGCCTGTAGTTCCAGCTAACCAGGGTACTGAGGCAGGAAGATCACTTGAACTCAGGAGTTCTAGGCTGCAGGGAACTATGATCATGCCACTGCACTCTATCCTGGGTGACAGAGTGAGACCTGGTCTCAAAAAAAAAAAAATAGGATTTTAAAAACCAGCACTTATTCCCCAGGGTTTTTACTCAATTAAATGAGATATTACCTTAGAAAACAATTTAGATCACTTAGAACCAGAAATATAATGAACACTCAATAAATGTTAACTGCTATTCAACTATGTGTGTTATCCCAGTTTTATAGAAAAAAACAACCTAAGTACACAATGATCAAGCTATCTTACACAAAGTGAGCAAATATCACTTTATAACAATAACTATGCTTTCCTTATGAACAAAACATGACCAAGATAATAACTGAATTTTTCATTGACTGCAAATTTCTCACTCACTCCATGATTTTAAATTATTCATTTGTAAATTACAGTTTCAATTCATAAATCTGAATAATGAAGGGGGAGGAAAGTAGGCCCATAGTTGAGATTTAATAATCTTTAACATAAGAAAATACACATAGAAAGAAGGCTTTTTAGAAACATAAACTTGTACTCCCACCTATCCTTGTGACAATATTTAAATGAGATTAATTTGTCTTCTTTCAAAATAGAACTAAAAGTTGAGTTTTCATAGCTAATTAGACAATATTTTCTCTTTTATAAAGGATATGTGTTATCTCCTAGGGGACACAGATTTTATATTTATTTACTTCTTCCTGTTCTTTTGTATTTTCCTGATCCTTCCTTTAATAGTGGTTCGCAACATTGGTTGCCTATTGTAATCACCTTGGAGATATAACAAATACTCATAACTAAGCCTCATGTAAACTGAATTAAGTCAGAATAATTGAGGTGGTGGTCCTGGTTCAGATTTTGGGTTTTATTTTTATTAGTAGTAGTTCTTCAGGTGATTTTAATGCATAGTCTAAGTTGAGAATCACTGGCTTCCCTTACATTTTTCAAATAACAAATGATGAACTGCTTTGCCTGTCGGTTACTACCTGTAAATAAAATTGTTTTACTTCTAACCATAAAATTACTTGCTCTGAAAGCCCATCTTTGACCTTTATCAGAAGTTAGCTTAATTTCCCTTGATTCTAATCACTTATGTGAGATTTCCATTCCATTTATTTTCCTAATAAAGTTAGGTGAGACGAATTATGTAGAAGAACCATATTTTACACTGCAAGTCAACTATAGTACCAGAAAAAATAGGACCTGCAGGATACAGACTACAGTGAGCTCTGCAGTATTTCTTAAGAGTTTAGGTATGATGCTAGCTTTATAATAGTTGAAATTACAAATCTCAATAAAAAATGTTATTCTGAGAAAACTAGCACAAGAAATACAGCACTATAACATTAAAATACTTAACACAACACCCTAAACCAGCGGTTCTCAACATGTGGTTCGCAACCCCTTTGCAACAATGATGTAACAAATACATCCTGCATACCGGATATTTACATTATGATTCATAGCAGTAGCAAAATTACAGTTATGAAGTAGCAACGAAAATAATTTTATGGTCGGGGGTCTCCACAACATGAGGAACTGTATTAAAAGGTCACGGCATTAGGGAAGTTGAGAACCACTACCCTAAACCTTTCAAATAAATATGCTGGGTTCTTATTTTGGATCAATGAGGGCTAAAAAGAAGCATAGGAAACTTTATCTGTTTATACATGTTGAATAACCCTAATCTAAACCCCCAAATTTTCCAAAATCTGAAACTTCTTGGTGTGTCAGATCTTAGACTTAGCAACATCACAAATGGAAAATTCCATACCTGACCTCATATACACAAACTTTGTTTCATGCACAAAAAATATATACTTTTGAATTGAATTGTAGCTGATAAAATGCTGTTTCCCCTGCAAAACACTTTTTGGCTCATAGGCTGCACATAACCTTTATAGTTACTGAAAGGATTTATGAGCACTGAGGCTTGATGGTGACTTATGTTCTAGAATTATGCAAAAGAGGACATGGAAAGAATTAATCCAATATGTAGTAGAATAAAGTTGTCTGTCTTAGCTTTATCTCAGTACTCACATATAGTTTGTATGGTACTCCTGCCAGCAATATAATAACTTATTAAAGGCATGGTCACTGAGTTGTTCCTTTTTTTTTTTTTGAGACAGAGTCTCACTCTTTCGCCTTCTGTAGAGTGCCGTTGCGTCACAGCTCACAGCAACATCCAACTCTTGGGCTTAAGCTATTCTCTTGCCTCAGCCTTCCCATTAGCTGGGACTACAGGCACCCACCACAATGCTCAACTATTTTTGTTGTAGATGTCATTGTTGCTTAGCAGGCCTGGGCTGGGTTCGAACCCACCAGCTGTGGTGTATGTGGCTGGTGCCATAACCACTGTGTAACAGGCGCTGAGGTGGTTATTCCTAGTATCTCACACAGTGCCTGACACATAATGGGGATGAAATAAAATGAGTGAGTGATGAATGAATGAAAATGAATAGAAAATATGTGAATAG
The DNA here is from genome assembly GCA_963574655.1 of Perodicticus potto. Classification (NCBI taxonomy): domain Eukaryota; kingdom Metazoa; phylum Chordata; class Mammalia; order Primates; family Lorisidae; genus Perodicticus; species Perodicticus potto. The sequence continues at coordinate 45,505 of CAUYRH010024222.1, read as the reverse complement.
AAATTACAGCCAGTATAACTTCAGAAATTACTTTGGGTGTTTAGTAGGTGGTACTCCTAAAGATATTCATATCACTATCCCTCAAATATTAGCAAATATTACCTCATATGGCAAAAAGAATTTCACAGATGGGATTAAAGATCTTGAGATGGGAGATCATCCTAGATTATGAAGGTGGGACCTAAATGCAATCACATATCCTTGTATAAAATGGAAACAGAGGGAGATATGACACACAAAAGAGAAGGCCACATGACAAAGAAGCGATGACTGAAGAGATACAGCCACATACCAAGTAAGGCCAGTAGCCACCAGAAGCTACAAGAGGCAAGGAACAGATTTTCCCCCTAGAATCTCTGGGGGCAGAGCAAGGCCCTACAGACGCCTTACTTACAGCACAAAAGCTGACTTTGGACTTCTTGTTTCTAAAACTATGAGAGAATAAATTTATCCCAAATTATGAAAGAATGAATTTCTTTTGTTTTAAATCACCAAGTGTGTGGTCATTTGTTACTGCAGTCACAGGAAGCTAATCAAGATGAAAACCTGATATCCAGAGAGATAAAGTAACTCATCCAAAGTCACAAAGTTAGTAAGGACAGAGCTGGGTATCCAAAAGGAATTTTCTGGCTCCTTCTCACACTCTTCCTTTCTAGTTTACTGCCTGCTACGTATTATAGAGCACTGAATTCTGGGACTCACTGATCTAAATATGGGGACCAAATACAAACTTAGGCTACACAGGATGGAAACCATAAAATATGACAAACTACATATCATCATTTTTATCAATGACATACCTGATTTGACAAAAAAACAATTTAAAAAATCATTTGAGAAAAATGACAAAACAAAGTTGCTAGTACAAGGTCCAAAAAGATGCTCAAGCCAAACATTTTCACTAATATGTAATCAATGTACAACAGCAAATGTCCATAGGGTAAGTGGGAGGCAGGCAGGTGCTCACAAGAAAGGCTGGCATGAAAAACAGTATAAAAACACACCACAAAGGGAAGCAAGGCAATTAAGTCACTCGCTATCGTGGGTGGGATAAAGTACGGAGATGGATGTAATTTTTTAAAAAGGAAGACATGGCATAATTTTATTTGCTCAGAAGTAAGCAAACCTTGAGATGGAGACAAAACTAGAAACTGATAGAAGTAGGAAATGGTGGTGTTAGACCTCAATCACATCAGAATAAAAGGACCTAAAGACATAAGAGTTTACAGTGACATTCACAAAAGGATAGTTACAGGTCACAGTTGACGGTGGAAAGCACAGATGTATGAGGATTAATTCTAAGTGAACATGTGATACTTTACTTTCTCTTTTACAACTATAAATTTTATATACCAATATAACAAATGCATGACATATTTTCCAAATGAGGAGGAAACTAGGACAAAAGGAGATTTAGTGAATAAAGGATAGATGACAGGGGTTTACAGAGCTTATATTTAAGTCCTTAAGCTTTCATTAATAACTTCAGATATTCATTTGTATTGATATAATTTCTCATTAATTGATAGGTAAGAAAACAAAATGTTGTAAGCAATTTATATGTGTCCATTTAGACACAATGAGTGTGGGCATTTTTTTCCTGGGTGGAGAGAAAAGAATGTTGTAAGGGAAGAATCAGCAAAAAGATCAAAACCTCTTCACCCTACATATTAATTAACAACATATAACCCAAACAGGATGTAAACATTTCCTTAATGATCCTGTAGTTATAACAAGCAAAATAAACAGTCCAACATTAACATGCCCCTCCTCCCTTAGGACCTCAGCGGTACCTGGTAGTTTAAGAATTAGTCACTCATTTGGATGGGGGCAAGTCCCTGTTGGATTCAGGGAGTTTACGATCTGCGAATGGGTTATGGCATCATTGTCAGTGGATGTTATCCCAGAGGAGGCTGGACCATTGCATCATGCAGGTAAAGACATACTTGTTATGTGTGTGACAAACAGAAGCCTACCCAAGAGGTTCTCTGGAGAGCTCTGAGTGGAAGACATGCAGTGCTTGCCTGTTCCACATCTGTTCTTTCCATAATTTTTAGGAAAAAAAAAAAAACTTTGTAGGCAGATAAGAAAGGAACTTCATTTAACTAGATATATAACTTCTTCATCAAATGCCATACAACAACACTGTCAAATAATTAAGCCAAAAACCCGTCTTTTATGAAGATACATGGAAAATTAAAGATCCTAATTTAATCTTTATAAGGCTTTAACTGTTATTTTTAAAGTGTTTATAAGTTCATCATTTTAAATAAGAGGAACTGGAAACATATCTAGAATGAAAAATCATAAATTTTAAGCCGGCTGTTTTCCTTTTTACATATTTTACAGAAGGTCCTTAGAAAACCTAGTCTATTAAAAAGTTACTGATAATTATACAGTATGCAAAAAGACATTAGTTTTGAAAGCGTAAAGAATGTTGGACCAACGAATTCTACTAATTTAATTTCCTATTTAACCACAATTCAAAATCCTTTTACTCTTTCCACTTTTCTTAACTACAGTGCTCAATTAACTACTCACTATTTATGAGAAAGAGTGTGGTTTATAAACATTGAAACAGGGAGAAGTTCAAGTTACTAAAAGGAAAAAAAGTGGTGGGCCTCATTCTAACTACAAGTAGACCCACACTTAGTGACTTCTCCAACATTTAGGGAACTCAGTATGAAACCACAAGTCTTGCAAACAATGACCTCCCTATGGTGATGTTTATTGTTCAAAGAATACCTCAAAGAGAAGATTAAAAAACCATTGCAGTGGGTAGCACTAAATAGAAGCAAAAGAATATCTTATTTTTTTTAATTGTTTGTGTATCGATGAGGGTACAAAGAATTAGGCTACACCAATTGTGTTTGTTAGGTAAAATCCCTCTTGTAATTGTGTTCCCCCCCAAGAAGTATGCCATACACCATGACTCCCATTCCCCTCCTCCTCCCTTCTCCCCAATCCCTTATTCCTCTATCCCTCCCCTTGTATTAGATCATCTACTGCCTTCATGTTAGAATTGAGTACATTGGATTCTTACTTTCCAGTATTATGATGCTTTACTAAGAAGAATGTGTTCCACCTCCGTCCAGGTTAATACAAATGATGTAAAATCTCCATCTTTTTAAATGGCTGAATAGTATTCCATAGTATACATATACCACAACTTGTTAATCCATTCCTGGATTGGTGAGCATTTAGGCTGTTTCCACATTTTGGCAATTTAAATTGAGCTGCGATAAACAGTCTAGTGCAAATGTCCTTATAATAAAAGGATTTTTTTTTTCTGGGTAGATGTCTAGTAATGGGATTGCAGGATCAAAGGGGAGTTCTAATTTGAGTTCTTTGATAATTCTCCATACTTCCTTCCCAAAAGGTTGTATTAGTTTGCAGTCCCACCAGCAGTGTAAAAGTGTTCGCTTCTCTTCACATTCACACCAGCATCTGCAGCTGTAAGACTTTTATCTCAGGGTAATGGCAAAAGAATATCTTAACATTGTCATTCAGAAAAAAAAAAAAAGTTGTTCAGAAGAGGTGAAAAAAACAGAAAGTCAACAGATGAGTAAAGAGGAATCAAAGGAAAGAGAAGATTCACAAAAAGAGATTAAACAGCGTGGTTTTGCTCAAATATTTCCAACTGTTTTCCCCTTTCTTGATTCTGCAGCCCCAAGCACCAATACAGTCACCCTTCTCACACAGTGTCCTTTGTCTTTCACTTATTTGGCTCCTCTTATGTGCTAGGCAGTATATTACTTTAATGAAGAAAGCAATAATAAATAAAACAGCCTTCATTTTATGCTAAACCAACTTAAGATGTCTCTTGGCCTCAAAAATCTCCTTCTAATGGAAAAAACAACCCCCAACACCAGGAGGTAAGTTTTATAGTTGAGAGAGGTAACAAATGTCAGTGTCACCCATGAAGGCTTCACAGAGAATGAAGTAGGAGTCTTGAAAGGTTCCGTAAACAAGCCTCTTCCAGCAAGAAGAAGGGGGAACTCAAAAGCCCAGAGGCAGGAAAACTAGACCTATGGGGTTCACTGAGGAGAAATAGGAAGACAAGCCTGAAAAGGGTAAGGGGTTCTTGTGTACCTTAGTGATGACAGAGAGCCACTGACATTTCTTAACCAGGGCAGTGACTAAATCAGATTTAAGCTAAGGAAAATTAAACTCATGTTAGGAGACTCACTACCAAAAAGCTCAGACACATATCCCTTTTCTAGCAATTCTGTAAAAATTAAGTTCATATGCAAACAGTATTTACCCAATTTCCCACCATTTTCCTTCCTTCTCATGTATTTCATTTTTCAAAATTTTACTTATCTAGACCCTAAATCTTTTTCAAAGAAAGAAAACTAAGAAAGGTAGGAAGGCAGATGGGTAGGAGGATTACCAGTTTTCCCAACAAAAGGGAAAACAAACTCAACCTAGACATACTTTATTGAAATTTGAAAATTTAATAGCACACACACCTAACACAAGTTATGGTAATTTTTCCTCTTTCTGCAATTGGCTTCTTGAACTTTTCTGCTAATTTCTAGGTCTTTTCTTTGACATATCAAGAATTTTTAACATGTTTTACAATTTATTTTGTATTTCTTTTTTTTATTTCATATTAATATGAGGGTACAAATGTTTTGTTTTATGATTTATTGTTTCACTTTAAACTTAAAGCCAAAGTAAGATACAGTCAACTCTTCTTCAATAAAAAAGGAAGCACAATAACAGCATAAGGGTATAGGTGCATTCCAAAATAACAAAAAAAAATTTACCCAAACATTATTTTGATAGCTATATACTTTAATTTTCTAAAAGTAGTTTTTAAAATATCTCTAATAGCAATACTTTTTTATTTTGAGATAGGCCAGGGTCTCTCAGTGGCATTATCATAGCTTACTGCAATCTCAAACTCCTGTGCCCAAGTGATCCTCCTGTCTCAGCCTCCCAAGTAGCTGGGACTACACGCACATACCATCACTGCTGGCTAATTTTTTCTATTTTTGGTAAAGGTGGGGTCTTACTCTTGCTCAGGCTGGTCTTGTACTGCTGAGCTCAAGCGATCCTTCTGCCTCAGCCTCCCAGAATGCTGGGATTACAGGCCTGAGCCACTGCACCTGGCCCATAATACTTTTTTAAATACAACATTCACTGAGACATGTGATAGGACTTTTGGAGAACTATTTCATAATCACTGGGTTAATAATTTATCCCAATAGGCAGTATGCCCTGAATTGTAGTAACATGTCCCAAAATGTTCATACCCATGAACACACTGGGCAAATTTGGAGTCCTACTGACAAACCAAACAAGTAACTACAATGACTTGCAATATTTTTTCATACCAGATATTTTTTTAAAAGAGGGGTTCGAGTTAACCAGTTTGATGAAAATATTTTAAATTGTATATAAAACCAGCACATTGTACCCCATGATTGCATTAATGTACGCAGCTATGATTTAATAAAAAATAAATAAATAAAAAATACAAAAAAAAAGAGGGGCTCAAGATAAAGTTCTGACTTTTCTCATTTGTACAGCAGTCTTGGATCTCCATAAAGTCCTGGAAATCTCATCAGAAAAATAATAGATAAGGTGAACTAGTAGCCTTTCCAGTAACAGTAGACCCGGAAGATGTCTCTAACTTTTTTTAAACACATTACATTTCTAGAGAGCCCCAAACTCATGACTTGTTTTTTATTAATAATTTTTCATTTCAACATTTCTTTCCAAAGGACCATTTCTTCTGAGAGTGAACGATAAAAGTGAGTGCCCCTTCATGTACTGTTATGATTATGTACTGTGTATTCTCACAGGACTCACAGAATTAATTCCAAAGAAAGGAAAATTATTAGGGCAAATTCCAACTCCAGAGGAAAATCCCTAGCTCACCCAGAGCAGTTTCCAGTGGAACTACAATACTGATAGGAAGAGAAAGTTTTCTTGGAAGTTAATAGTCTAGGAGAAAAGGTTAATTACACAATAATATCTAAGAAGCAATCATCTATCATAAGAGGGAAGAGCGTTAAATAATCAAATGCCAGGGGGTTATTATGAAAAAACAGTTTAAAACAATTTTATAGACTACCACTGAGTTTCTCAGTTTCCTATAATAATTTAGTCATGAGTCTTCCATTTATACTGAAGTAAATCCAAAGCAACAGAAATCAACACATGGGCATGCATTACAAGACTTATTGGTCATAATTTGTAGGGAAAAGCACAGTAAAATTAAAACTATAACAATGTCTCATCTATTGGAAACTCAAAATTTTGTAAGTCTATATAGTAAATATAGAAAGAACCAAAAAAATAAGGAGAGTGGGGTGGATGGGGGGACAGTTAAAATGTAATTATAGCATAAGCACACGTGTAAGTACATATGAGCAAAACATATGTATTTTGCTCATAAAAGAGACCTTTGCACATTTTCAGAAGTTAGGATCTACTATCTACTAAAATTTTTATTTAACATAGTTCTTAGCTTTATAACCCTACAACAAAGTAGAGGCAATAAATTATAAATGAAGAAGACTGCTATACATTGCCATTCTCAAAATAGGACAGATAAAAATTAATATACAGAAAATGATAGAAAATAAGGCGTTTGGGGGCTATTTAGTGTGAGTGCATGTTACATGGTTCCACATACCTCTGTATTTTCTTAGAATTATTAAAGTTTTGCAACATAAGCACACACCACACACACACATGAACACACACAGTTTTGGTACTCTTAAGAGCAAATTCTAAGCTATGCAGAAAAAAAACTGTCCTATACAGGACCCATATAATGCTATTAACAAAAAATTATACATGGATATTTTGCAGAGGTACAAGACCTTGTTCATAGGACTTCATAAAATATATAATCTAGCACATTTTTTAGTAATCACTTTCATGAAAAAAAATCAATCTAAAACAAGTACTTATCAAGCACTATATATTTGATTGAGACAGAGTCTCACTCTGTTACCCTGGGTTGAGTATAGTGGCATCATCATATAACTCACAGCAATCTCAAACTCTTGGGCATAAGCGATCCTCTCCAGCCTCAGCTCTGGAGTAGCTGGGACTACAGGTACCCACTACAGTGCCCTGTTGGTTTTTCTTTCTTTCTTCTTCCTTTTTTTTAAAGTATAGATGGGGTGTCTCTGGGGTTCAGGCTGGTCTCAGAACTCCTGAGCTCAAGCAATCTACCCATCTTGCCATCCCCTTAAAAATGTTTTTAGAAACATTATCCTAACACGCAATAAAGAGTGCACATAAGAATTGAGAATATTGAGTTTAAAGTACTTCTTTCTCAGCACATATGCAATTATAATTTCAGATAAACTGACATAACTTTCATTCATTAATTATGGAAATATATTCTATGTCATACATTTTATTCCTATTTTCAGAAGAATTCTCACTAACAACAAGAACTTGAATTTTCTAATAGCAAGCCTGGGCATGATCTATTCAGGATGATTCCTCCTCAGGCAACTAGTAGAAAACGTAGGTAAGCTGATACACCCTGATTTTATTGTGTTTCTATCTCGTTAAAGGAAACTTACTTGCCTTACTTAACTTTTTAATAATTGATCTAATCAAGAGTACATTATGAAATAATACACCTCTTATAAGCAATACCATATTTGCAATTCTAGGTATAAATGTTCAAGACAAATGTGGCAAAGACTGTCCCACTGTTCACTGAACCAGTTTCTTCCTCTTCCTGGAGTACTGCTAAACTACACTTCCCAGCCTCCCTTGTAGGTAAATATGCCTGTGTGATTAAATTCCACTCAATGAAATGTGAACAGAAGTGATATGTCTATGGAAACATCCCACACACAATCCACTTTTTGCATTTCTCTTCCATCAGCTTGATGTACAGACACACACTGACCTTAGAATGTATGCATTGAAGATGTACAAACCACAAGTTGGAAGCTGCCTGGGCCCCTGAATAGCCACTAAAAAACTGAAAATTCTGCAACTCAGAAAAACTCTTTTAGTGTAAATGAGTGGAAAATAACGTTCTCTTCAGTTTGAACTACAGCATGAGGTTTGTTTGTAGCATTATAATAATGAAAATAATTAGAAACATGTAAGTTGAATTACCCACCAAGGTTAATCATGAAAAGCAAAATATGAAAACAAATAAATGTGTAAATAAATTTGTACTAAACATTTCAGGGACAGGTTTTTGCCTGACTATTAAAGCACTGATCCTCAGGAAGTAGAGAATAAATAAAATACTTTCTTTGATTTATGCTTCAAATTTGAATATCAGATTGAAATGTTTAGACTTAGGAAAAGCAAAAGAATGAGTTAAAGTGTTAGAAAAAATCTAAAACAATATTTAAGAAATTTAACATGCATAACCATACTCTGTGGTCAAATCCTTTTACAGCAAACTTCAAGGGACTAATTTATTTTATTATGTTGAAGTATTTTTCTTGAATATTACTTGAAATAGATAATCGGCCAGTAGCCTGAAAATATTTTAGTTATACAGAGCTTCTTGCAAAGGGATTTTACCTGTATTTCATTAAAAAGCCAACTGATTATGCTCATGTGGAGAAGCCATAACCTATTTGATTTGTCCTATGACTATTTCATTTAACATTCATTTTTTTACAGTAACAGATTGCAAACAAACTGAAGAAAAACATCCACTTGGACACTGTGATATTTGTTTGTAGCTTTGTCCTGGTTTTAGTTTCCTACTTAATGACTAAATAGCACCACAGTGGGTAATGCACTGGAGGAAAAGTGGTGAATCATTAAAGAGTTTGTAAATTTTAAAAACAGGGGCAGGCCTTCTGGGTCCCATATGCTTCTAGAAAACCCAATGTTGTGCTGTATTAATTGAACCATGAAGCTTTTATTAGTCCTCTTTAAAAATGCTTGCAGTGAAGCTTTTATTAATGCTTACCCTCAGATTGTTTATACTACTTAGCATTTCCAGAACAATTTATATTTCAAAGAACTTTTTGATCATTAGTTAAACCTACTCTACATTTCTGTAAGAGAATTCAGCTGCTTAGCAAAACAGATGCATGAAGGGAAATCTCTTAATTAATTTTTGCCCAAGATTAGCCTATGATAAATTCAATAGAATATGAGATGCTGCTATATACCTTTAGTTTATATAAATAGCCTGATCCTCTTACTTCATATGGGCAGGGTAGTTGTTATAAGTGTTCCCACAATGGTGAATAAAAGGGAAATGAACTAACTTTATACAATGGGCTTTGAAAATCAAGTTGCAGGACTTTGCAACACAGTTTTTTGGGTTTGTTTTTTTCCTTTTTTTTTTTTTTGCAACAGAGTCTCACTATGTCGCCCTTGGTAGAGTGCTGTGGCGTCACAGCTCACAGCAACCTCAAACTCTTGCGCTTAAGTGATTCTCTTGCCTCAGCCTCTCAAGTAGCTGGGACTACAGGCACCTGCCACACAGCCCAGCTATTTATTTTGTTGTCATTGTTTGGCAGTCCAGGGCTGGATTCAAACCTTCCAGCTCTGGTGTATGTGGCAAGCGCTCTAGACACTGAGCTACACGTGCCGAGCCTGCAACATAGTTTTGAGCATGCTTACCTAAAACTTCACAGCTCTTCCAAACTTACCCAGAAGCCCACTAGGCAACTGAATTGCCCAATTCCAGGGGCATCATGCACATGGTACTCTATGCTTGGAAAATTCATTTGGATGCATTTTCATCAAAATTACATTATAAAAATTAAATTCATCAAGCTTAAAAGTCATACTGAAATCATCTTGGGGTAGATGCAGCACAATTTATTTAGTCTTAGAAATATCCAGGCTCAAGTCACATTTTCTATAACCTTGGGAACTAAAGGTTAAAAATCTGCTTTGGTTTAAAATAGGTTTTAACTTCTTTTGTGGAAAAAAAATTGCACTGCAAAAGAATCTCTTTGGTCCATCCACTTCCCCATAAAAACAGGACAGCCTAGATAGCAGAGGATACATGTAAGCCACTAGAATTTTCCCCACTAATTGTTATCCCCCCTAGGTTTGAACAATGTTAGCTTTTTATTTGTTTACCATCAGAGAACAAAATAACTGAATTATCTTATTTTGGCTCACAGGACTTACTTGACATAGGACTTAATCACAGATTTTTTGTTTTTACAGAGTCTTGAAATGAGAAATAGTAGTACTGTTAGGCAGATTAAGCATTCTGGCACTTTGCCAAGTCACAGTGCAGAGTACTGTGTGTTAGGTATCACCCGGTATCCACCCCCTCTACAGGTCTACAGCATAAAATTTTTTGACGGAGGAGTCTGAGAATCTGTATTTTTAGCAACAGCCAGGTGATTTTTATTATCTCACATTGTTTGGAAAACGCTAGATTAGATGATCCCTAAAGTCTTTCCTTCTGAGATTTGACAATTCTGATAAAAATTAAATTACTAGAAATAGCATCCATACTGCTTTATAGAGATGAATTTCTGGTTTGTATTTATTAAAACATTTAAGACACTTACTGGGCCAAAACTATTTACGTGTCTGTCATAAGGGTAGAAACCATGTTTTAGTATTCTTTCTCTGTTGAGTAACACACTGCCTGGCACAAGATAGATGTTTAATAAGATTTTAATGAATGAATATATCAACTGCTAGCTGTCAATCTGAACAAGACAGATTTTCCAATCTTCCCTCCATTCAAGCTCCTTAGTGCTCCAAAGCAATACCCAATACTCTAACTCTGGACATTACTGGGGCAGCAAGATTAAATAAAAACTAGTGAATCCTATATGTAAAAAGCAGCATATATTGTTTGACTGAGTATATGATTAAGACAGGAGCATTTTCTACTTCATTATCAACTGTATTTTAATATGGATGGAAAACTTCTCTAAGAATGGTGTTAATGCATGGGAAAAATAAGAATTCACACTATCCCAGAACCAATTTTGAAGATACACATAAATACACACATACATGTTCTGAAACATGGACTATTAAAGAATTTCTGGAACTACTGGAATGAGTCTATTTTTCTTTCTAGTGCACAATAACTCTTTATAGCCATTTGTGGAACAAAAGCAAAATAAATGGATGGTGATTGCATAAGACCAATTCAATTCTCTTTTAGATAGTGAAAAAAAAAGGGAAAGGTAAGAAAACCCCTTCCAAGTCAAACAAATGCTTTCTCCCCAATAGAATATATATGTCATTATAAGACATCACGAATAACAGCAGAAGAATATTTTTGTTTGTGGCAAGTATATCTTTCTTTATATATGCAAAGTGCATTTCAGGTCTCTGATCATAGCTTGTTACTTGAACTAAATAGAGGAGACACCTACCTACCTGGCTTACTTACCATGACCATGACTTTCCTCAACTTCAGATTTTATTCATGAACATTTCCTAAACAGAGTTGATTCAGGCCTCTGCTTAATGTTGTTCTCAATAGAGCAGAATGGTTTATAATAAAAAAGATACACCATTGGCTCAGCACACCATAGCACAGTGGTTATGGTGTCAGCCACATACACCAAGGCTGAGAGGTTTGAAACTAGGCCGGGGCCAGCTAAACAACAATGACAACTGCAACAAAAAAATAGCCAGGTGTGTGGGAGTCCCAGCTACTTGGGAGGCTGGGCAAGAGAATCACTTAAGCCCAAGAGTTTGAGGTTGCTATGAGCTGTGACACCTCGGCACTCTGCCAAGGGTGATAAGGTGACACTCTGTCTCAAAAAAAAAAAAAAAAAAGATACACCAGGAAATTTTAGTGACTTTAAAGTCTAATGAGCTTCACTCAATGATTGTCTCCTTTATCTCCCACTTTTTCCATTCTCCTAATTGAACAATTATCATGACTGACAAAAACGTCCTTGTCAAAATAGCAGCCTCAAAAGGAGATCTTCATATTATAAAATCAACAGTCTTAGGGAGTTAGGATATTCCAACTTCTGCAGTCAAATAGTACAAAACAGTACAAAAAGATTATATATATACACACACACACATATATATATAACCTTGGTGGTTATAAATTAAGTGACTCTTTTAAATTATGCAACTTTTAAATGGTGAATTTATACACAAACAAATACATATAATAATACTTAAATTTCAATATATACATATAAAAAGAAAATATTATTTTAAGTTCACCCCAACAGAAAGAACAATAATACTATATTTGTTGATACTGCAATGAGCAATGTGGCTCATAGAATATGTCAACACTGTTGACTGTGGAGGAGCCGCAAAACAGGTATAGGTTAGACCTCTGGTTACCAAAGTATGATCCCCAGGCAGCCTTGAGGAACCTGTAAAAATCACAATTCTTGGGCCCCACCCCCAGAACTACTAAACTAAAAACTATTGAGTAGGGATCTTGTTTTAACAAACTCACTGATGTCAATGCATGCTAAAGTTTAAGAACTACTACGCTATGCAGATTCAGAGATAACAGGTCTAGATAGCTTTCTGATGGTTAACCAAATGACACAATGCCAGTTATAAACCATAGTTATAACTAAAGATTGTGGGATTTCTTTACTACATCATTTAGAAATAACAATCACAGCTATCCTTTCCAATAATTCCCAGTTCCAAATTCAGCGAACAATTTGGCAGCCTGTTGAGAATGTGAAGAAAAGTTAATGAGACAATGGAATTCCTGAGCAGCTAATCTGGGTGTGGCAATCCAAGGAGTGGAAATCTTGGCAAAAGTTTTCCCCAAGTCCTGAATATAGCATTATATAAGCTTCAACCTAGAGAGATGAAAACTCAAAGTTTTCAAAGGTATCAATATGCTAAAGAATACATGAAATAAATGCTGTCTAATGATCCTAGAAGAAAATTCTTTTAAAGTTTGCCTGTTATTAACATGTGGTATCTGACCCCACTCAATCATTCCCAAAACCGAATCATGTTTGTTCCAAAAGTGACACCCTGCTCCTGGAAGAACGGGCGTTGGCTGTGCTGATCACCGCACTACACGATCCACACATATCAACCTGTACTCACAGGAAGCAGGTGCTAATATTATAAGTACATATGTATATAGGAAACAGGAGTGGCAGCAAAGAAGGGTGGAGAGGAAAAATATCCTTCCTGTGTATCAAAGAGATGGAGGCAGAGTCAATCCATAAGCTGACAGCCATAATTTAGAAGCATACAGACACCTTTTAGGTCAGAGAGAGACTAGGGGTACAAATTACATTCCTATGTAATATTTAATATTCATAAATTCACAAAATTCAATCTGAATTTTATATTAGAAGCAGAAGAATTAAAACCCACTGATCAGACTAGAATGCCAATTAAATTAGTTGACCTGGAAGCAAAATAGATTAAGTAATAGAGAAGTAGCTACAGAATGCAAAATTCAAAAGTTAGCATTATATTAACTGATCTTCATCAGAAAAAAAAAAAATTGTTCCTCATGACTTAACTTGATAGGTCTGAAGTACCACAAAGCAGTATCTTTCACATAAAGTCTAATAATGGTTTAAGAAACAACCAGACTGACCAGGATGCACCGGTGAGCTCATCATGGGAAGCAGAAGGACTGATAGACTAGGATGAGGATTCACAGCCTTTGTTTCTTCAGCTGACAATGGTGGTTCCAGAAGGTCTGGCAGAGGAGAAACCTAGAATATAAAAAATATGCATGTGTAAGATACAAGCTATGTCAAGTCACACCAAAAAAGAAATAGAGAGAACTGGCCTCGAGTCCCAGCTCAGCTACAGTTTGACACCACGGGTTTTTGAGGCAGTCACACCAACTTCCCATGTCTCTGTCTTCATCTGTTAAAGAGCAAATGTAGCAGTCCTATTTCTGGCACAGGAATATTATGAACACTGAAATAAAATAATAGGTATAGAAGGAATCTTTGAGAAGGCAATATCACTGTAATTTGTTTGCTATTTTCATTATTATCTTTTATGGGATTTTTGGATATAAATATCTCACTGCATAGCATTTTAAACTATCATTGTCAAAGACTTCCGTTCACTGATGGGACTTCTTGGCAAAAAAAAAAAAAAAAAAAAAGAGAGAGAGAGAGAGAGAAAAGAAATGTTTAATGAACTAAAAACAGGAACAAATAGGCCATAAACTAGAAGAATGACAGAAAACTCCCATAACAATTGTCACTTCTTCTTGAAGTCTTTTGCAGTCTTGTTCCACCCAAAAGTAATAACAGTCATTGTCTTTCTAGGAGTTGCACTAACAGGATGGACTTCTTGAAAAGAATTTAAGGGACTTTCTGCCTTTAACTTGAATGTACTCCCACCTCTGGACACTTAAAGGAAAAGCAACTGAAAAGACATTTTCCTAACAGTTTACAAAAATGTTAAACTTAAAAAAAAAAAAGAAGCAGCTTTTAAAGTGACACTTAATGAGCTTCTTACCAAAATAGTATATCCCAACTGTACTATTTTTATAGACAGATGCTATAACTCTGAGAATTATACATCCCTTTATCTTGAGAATCCAACATATTTATTGTGACTCGTTTCCCTATCAGTATTTTGAAAGTGTTATTACTATTTTTACCCAAACATATAAAGCTGGATATAAATACATATTTTCTTTGAAGAACTTTATAACATTACCAAGAATACTGATAATATTTCAGTGGTCTCTAAATAGAAATATGCTATTTACTTATTAAAGCAGATAGTAGAATCATCAGATCCAGAAGGCTATTGCTCAATAAGAATTAAGATTTAGTAGCAATAAAAATATAGTTTTATAAACCTCCTTTAAAACTTATACTGCTGGCCTATAGTGCTGTGCTGATCACCACACTACACGATCCATACATATCGTGAGGCCTAAGTAAGAAAATCCCCTGAGCTCAGGAGTTCAAGACCAGCCTGTGCAAAGGGAGAATCCACCTCTACTAAAAATAGAAAAACTAGTCAGGAGTAGTGGCTGGCACCTATAGTCCCAGCTACTCAGGCTAAGGCAAGAGGATTGCTTGAGCCCAAAAGTTTGAGGTTGCTGTGAGCTAAGAGCTACAGCACACTACGTAGGGCAGCTAAGTGAGATATTATCCCAAAAAAAGTAAAAATAAAAATAAATAAGACTTATACTGCTAATTTTATTAGAACTATCAAAACAATCTTAATTTCCATGTCTATGAGAAAGTAACATCTCTATAAAA
This sequence comes from Perodicticus potto, assembly GCA_963574655.1. Classification (NCBI taxonomy): domain Eukaryota; kingdom Metazoa; phylum Chordata; class Mammalia; order Primates; family Lorisidae; genus Perodicticus; species Perodicticus potto. The sequence goes on along the minus strand of CAUYRH010024222.1, from coordinate 30,362 downwards.
TAAAGATATGAATAATAAAGAGCAAAAAATTTTAATTTTTATATCAGAAAATGGGCATTCTGACATTGACTTTAAATAAAAAATTGTCAAAATAACATCATTTACATAGTTCTTTATAGTTTTAAAGCTTCGAGACATATGACTATATTTGTAATTATTTTCACAAAACCCATGTCTAATAGATAAATTGTAAGTCTCTTATTTCACCCCACCCCAATTAACAGGTAAGAAAATTAAGACGTCATGTTCTTCAAAATTTAAAGCATTATAAAATAAAAATTAAATTTACTGTAATTTGAACTTACTGATTATTTTAAATTAATAAATGTGAGCTCTGAGTTTTTGTCATTTTTACTTTTAGGTTGTACTTTGAAATATTTCATAATTTTTTTTTTTTTTTTTTTGGAGACAGAGTCTCACTGTGTCACCCTCAGTAGAGTGCCGTGGGTCACAGCTCACAGTAACCTCAAACTCTTGGGCTTTAGCAATTCTCTTGCCTCAGCCTCCCTAGTAGCTGGGACTACAGGCACCCACCACAACGCCCAGCTATTTTTTGTTGTTGTTACTGTTGTCGTTGTAGTTGTCATTGTTGTTTGGCAGGCCAGAGCTGGGTTCAAACCCACCAGCTATGGTGTATATGGCTGGCACCCTAGCTGCTGAGCTACAGGTGCTGAGCCCATAAATGTTCTTTCTATGTTCTTGATTCTCAGTATCTTGTTTTATTTTAAATTAAGAGTAACAAACAGCAAGGAACAGGAAACATTTAGAAAATGTAAGTGTACCAGCTTTGAAAGATGCCTTCCATCAAGAGCAAGTTAGTCTGTTTTTTAAATACTATTTTTAATGTCACTTTATAAAAATGACACTTGGATATGGACAAATACAATTCAAATTTAATCAATAATCTCTTACAGTTTAATAGCAGTAACTTCTGCCACTTATTTCCACAAACAACACATATAAAGACTGTTCCTAACATGTTTATTTGTGCTTAGGTATGTAATTATTGGGTTTTGACAACATAGCTCAAAACTTGATTTACAAAGTAAATCTTGGATAGAAATATAAATTTGGCTCCCAAATATCAATTTTTTTGTAAATTTAAACAACTCTTTTAGCCATTCGATCTTCTTAATATCTAACCATGACATATTCTTCTAACTTTATGAAAGCATTGTTATCTGAACACTGTTATAAAGAAAATCTATAGGCATTTCTATGTAACATACTAATTTCCACTTAATTTTCTAATAAGGCACATTAAAACAAAAGTTATCACTACAACTATAGCAGCACAACTAGAATATGATCATTTAAAGAGTGCTCCTAAAATGTCTCAGGGGTATTGATTAGCGGTATGTACGTGCACACTGTGTGTCTGGATGGATCAGAGGCCATACATGCTTCCCTCTATTCATCGCCACGAAATCAACAGATTATCAGCACAATCTACACCTTTAGATGTAGATCATTCCATACAGAATTTTATATAAATTAATATCATTTTTAGTTGCCTGAAAAAGAAAGAGGAGTTAGTATTCGATATCTGTCCATGAGAATGGGCAATTTATTGTCAAATCTTCCCATACTTTTTGTCCAAAAGGTTACAGAAATAGATGGTTTAGAATAAGGAGTATTTTTCCCTTGTGTATTAGTCATTCTTATGATAAACTGAACTAGAAATAATGGCAACCTGGCCTTAAGCAGGCAGAGAACCAATAAAAGAACAGAAAAATAATGCAGATTGTTTGTAAGAACCAATCATTATAGCATATAATAGAAATATATCTGCTTTCAATTAATAGTTTCAATTAATTGGAATATGAGTTTGATTATGCTATAAAAAAGACATATATATGTGTGTGTGTGTGTGTGCACATTTAAAAAGATAAACACAAGTACAGAAAACCAAAGCTACTGCAATGAATCCCTTGTCTCTTAAGATTCAGGAAAGGTTACTTTAGTTTTTAATTATGTTCCCTGAGCTACTTGAATCCTCAATAAAAGACTAAGGATCTGGGCAGCACCTGTGGCTCAAAGCAGTAGGCACCGGCCCCATATACCAGAAGTGGGCAGGTTCAAACCCAGCCCTGGCCAAAAAACTGCAAAAAAAAAAACTAAGGATCTTTGCTTCAAAAAGATCATCTCTGACTGCATGTCGATCAACTCCCTGCAAGTAAATTACTGCTATAATATCCTGAGACATAGGACAGGGCAACAACCCAAGGAAGTAAAATCTTGCAATGTCTTAGCTTGCCCACATAGCCAGAGCGAGAGAGAACCATCACAGTTCATCCCCCTCTGACTTATCTCAATTGTGATGATCTTACCATAAGTCCCTTAACCATTCCATCTATATGGTCTATTCAATAATAATATCGCAAATCAGCATAGATTTGTAAGTAGCAAAGAATTGGCACATGGAGTATATCCTTTGATCTTTGCAACAGTCCTTTGGGACACACTGAGTAAATACACTGTTATTATTCCCATTTTACAGATGTGGAGTCTCAGGCATATAGAGTTTCAGGGATTTTTTCATAGACATGTGACTTGTAAATGGAGGACTGGTCTGACTCTTTGCTGAATCACAAGGAACTACTAGGCCATTTGAGTAGAGCTGCTTGAGTATCAAGACCCTGCCTACCTAGCCTTCATAATTTCAATAATAGCTCATTGAGATACAGGTCTTCCTTACTTAAAGGACCTATTTAGACACTGAATAGATTGAACTCAGTCACAAAATGTGGTAAAATCAATCAAAAAGTTGGAATAAAGTTAAGTCATGTCACAGCAGCATTCAAATTTGACTTAGACTTCATAATCCTTAAATACTACAATGTACCTCTTGGTCTTTAACTATATTCTGAGCTTCTTATTACAGTTTTTTTCCCTTTTGCACAATTATTATTATTCTGAACAGTGCTACTAAGAAAGCAGAATGCTTTTATAGATTACGTAGGTGACAAAAATGCTGTCTACTGACTCTGATATATCATTCACAGACTTAGGACAAATCATAATATATAGTTCAGTCTACAAAGCCCATTCAGTCATCTGCAGGTCCTTCTCATATGGAACCATTAGCCTTGATTCCTCTACAGAGTACACTTCATAAGCTGACTCAATTTATCAAATCGAGTAACAGTTTATTGGTGGAAAAAGCCTACTGTGCCAGTGTACTGAACACCAAGAGATTCATCTGACCCACAGTCTCTCTCTGATACCTCAGAACCTGAAATTCTTCCACAATTTTAACTTTGGAGAAAAGCATTAGAAAATTGCTCTGAACATTCTATTCAATTCAACAACCTTTATTGAGTACATACAAGATACTCTGTTACCTATTACAGAAACCTCAGATGCTTTTTCATTTCTCTGTTTCTGAGCATTTCCCATAGACAGTCACCAAAATCAGAACACTGACTCTGATGTAAGATATTTAAAAATACCTTTTCTATCTGGGCCCTCCTTTCCATTTCAAGTAATGTTGTCTTGGCTCAATTAATAGTTTGTTCTTAATTGGATTCTTGGTCTAGTTTTCTATCTGGTAGTCCTGCCATCAGGGAATGTAAAAATGAATGAATGAGTCCGTAAATACAATTTGGTGACACACAAGCTCCTTAGCTGGCATTCAAATTCCTTCACAATAATTCGAGTCTCTTTCCAATCTACTTTTTCTCTTTCATTCTTTTTCTCACCCATACCCCCAATCTGTCATTACTCCTAGAGTGATGTTCAACATTATTTACTACTGAGGCACAGGCACCAGCTGATGAGAATGAACACTTGTTGGATGAGCACTGGTATGGCTGTTCCAGAGCTCATTAACTGACTATTAGTCCTGATTATTCTTGTACATTATCATTCCCATGCTTTTGTGCCTTTCCTCTACAAAGGATACTATTATCTCTTCTTTACCTCCCATCTTGAATTCTTTAAGGTCATTTCAGATAAGAAGTCTTAACCAACCACTCCAAGTAAAAGGTCAACTTCCTCATTTATGTTCCCATTGTGTCTTGTACCACACACATAACATCAACTCTTAGGTTATTCAATAATAACTCTTAAGTTAGCAGAGTACTTTTCTCCATCATGAGACCATATTCTTCATGTTCAGGGATTGTGCCATATTCATCTCTTTAATCCCCACACTTCAGTCATTCAATACCTAGTTCATAGCAGGTACATAATAAGTTCTTTGTGTGTGTGTATGTATTATAAATTATTGTAATTTTTGCACATACATAGGGAAAATACATGCCAAATATTTCAGGAAAAAATAAGTTGGAAATTGATTCAAATAGAAAATATCTAGTGCATTTTTTTTTTATTCTTAGAGATTCATTGAGGGTACAAAGATCCAGGAAGTGAAGCATGATGACCATGGACACAATAAATTCTTGAGGAATTGAGGGAACAGATGGGAAGCCAGGGCAGAATCATTTATCTAATTTGTTAAATATACAATTCTGAAAGACTAAAGCAGAGTCTTTTGATTTGGATTGGAACATTAGAGAAAAAAATTCTAGAGTTTGGGCAACCAAGTAGGAAAAGCAGACCCAGATGAGACAGATGTCTTCATGAATTAGGGTAGATACCAGATGTCCCCTAAAATTTGGCCATATATTATGTTGTCAAAGACAGGATCATTTTGTAGGCTTTTCATCTGAGGTTATTTCCTCAGATCACTGGAAATTCTCACTTTCTTGTTATAGGTCTCAGCTTCACCACCCCACAAGGAAATCCATTTTTTTATTAGACAAGCTCTACAAACTCAAGTTTGCCTCAAAATAATTGAACCACTATACATTAAGACAGGAGAATACGGAATGCAGAGATGTAAGGATACTTCTTACCCCCAACTTTAGTAGCAGATGCAGGACTGCACTCATAATGCTCCCAATAATATTTATGTTATCCTAACAAGTAAGTTGGTCTGGGACTCTGCGGACCAGGAATCTGATGGGCACAGCCAAGAGCCACAGCAATGATGCAGTTGGTAATTTAACCTTCCCTAATACCACAACATACCCTTGGTGCTCTGAGTCATCAAACACAATGGCAAAGACCAGCATATCAACTCCTTTTTGGTTCATTCTGGTCTCTGGGAAGTTATCTGTGCAAGCTTATTGCTTTTATTCCCCTCCCACTTTGGCAGACTATATCTTAGAGAATAGCAGAAAGTGTCACCCAGAGGGCCACACATCTTGCACACACTCTCTGTGCTTCAGCTTCATTCTAACAGTTTTAGGAAAACCATTTAAGCACAGGCTACAATGCCGGTTATAATATAGAGCAGGGAACGCAGCTTAAGAGGTTAGTTATGCATATATTTTGCATATTTAAGATAGGATTCAGTAGTCTATCCTATAAATATAACTGAATGGTAAAATCTAAAAATACATAACATAATCAGGAATGGTCTGCTAGATACCGCATTTTATAGGAAGAAATCCTGCCAGCTACAGTACCTGCACTAATAAAAATAGACCTTTTCATAGTAAGTTTTCATTTTTAAAACCCCGGGCTTAGTCCTAGGGTGCCCAGTACCCAAGTCATATCTTAAACAGCCTCTATGTCATAAAGACCATTTTTATCAAAAAGCCTTATTCCATTGATTTTTTTTTTTTATTGGATTGTCTTTGAAGAGCCCTATCTGCAACTTCCCTGCTTGGACAATAGGAAGTCACAGTCACCATTATCACCAATGTGAGTTTAAAAGAAGACTCACAATGTCCAGAAACTGCAGGATATACAAGCCTCCTTTTCAGTCACAGCAAAGGGGTTGCTTAGAAAAAAAAAAAAAAAAAGGCTTTGTCTACTTGTAAATACACATGGGACAGAAGTCCAAAATAGAATTGTGAAAAGGAAGTAATAGTCGAAGTGAAGGAACTTGTAACAGACAACCTCTGATACTTGTGCAGCAGGAGGGCTTTATAATGCACACACTCTAACCTTCTCTGCAGAAAACTGCCTGACCAAGCATGCTTAAAAGAACTTGGCTCCCCTGGTCTACTATCTCACCAGTGTGAAGGCACGAGTTATGATCAGCTAGCCAAATACAAAAGACCTTTATCATACCATCATTGTAATTTAGAGTGTCATGGTTCTTTTTCAAGCTTCAATATTGTGTACATTTAAAAAACATTCTGTGATTTCTTTAATGCTACAATCTACCTCTTGAAGATCTGATAATCCCCACATTCAGCAAAGCGTCCTTGTAAAATGTCTCACTAGCTGGGTGGTCTGGAAGTCAATTAACCTCCCTGAGCCTCAGTTGCTTAAATATGAATTATTTAACTTACCAGGTCACTGTGAGGCTGGGAAGAAATAAATGTAATCATCAGAAAAGAGAAGTTGCTCCCCCCCCAAAAAAAATGTTAGCTATTATTATCATTATTAGTGTAGAAGCTGTGTTTTACTTTAGGCCAAATTCTACCCCAAGAGGAAACAGTGACACACAGTGCCTCTCACTGTGGAATAGAGTCCTGCAGCACAGCTATTAATCTTTCTCACTCCAGCAGGGTTACAACAGGGATCTAATTACTAAAGCTTTTTTCCACTCTTTCTTTCTTTTGGAAGGCAAACATGTACTCTAAGGAAATACGAGTGAGCTATCCGTTGCTTCTGAATATACCATATTTACTTTAATCTTTCACTGATGTTACTCATATCTAAAAATCACTTGGATGTTAATAGAAAGGAAAACATAAGAAAAAAATAGAAGTTAGGTACAACTATCATTTTGTAGAAATTTGAAGGGAAACATGAAGTATATTCTCCTAGTACCGTGTAGATCCTTTTATAAAGAACTTGTCTACAGTTTTATCAGTTTGGCTCAGAAATTTCAGTAGAATCTAAGGCCTTCCTTCTATTTTGGGTAGGATTTCATGGATCATTTTACTGGCTGCTCCATCTATTGCTAGTGGTCCATCCAACTTTAAGCCAGCCAAGTTCCATCTGCAGGCATGGACAGATGTGTCCTTCAGGTGAAGAAATGATAGCAGCAGAAAAACCACAGAATGCAAAAGATGTGCTCTGGGCCACCAGGGCCATTGCCCAAAGATGTGAGGTACATGGGACTCTTCCCCAGGCAAGACCTACCTTGCCACTGATTCTGATTCTCATCCCTCCATTTGTGACCTGCTTTTCCATCAGGTTTCTCTGGGATCTCTTCCAATTGAATAGCCTCCTTTGACCCTCTTTCCAAAGAACCTACCTTCAACTTCACTAATGAGTTGAACTAAACTACATCTCCCATTTTTATCTCTTTCTCAGCCCCACCAAAAGAACTCTACTTTATACTTAAGATTTACCTCTATTCCATCCCTCGCTCATCCTTTTGTAGCCTATACTTTTCCTTTTTTCTACAAAGGCTTCCTTATGAACACACACCAGTATGCCTAATTTAGGATATATTGAAATTTCCAGAATATGCTAATATGTAAATAATGAATCATCATATCAGATACCTTGTTCTTTGAACTTCACCCTACCAGTTAGTATTGACTTTTCTAACATACACAAACTTTATATTGATATTCAAGGTAAGAACAACCAGGTTCATGCCATGGAACTTTGTGGTCTATATTTAGCACAGGGGCAATAGTTTTAAACATGCTTGAATTTAACATGTACTTACTGAATGCTTGCTATGCATGTTCAGTAAAAGCCTGAGGTAGTTACTGTCTCACAGATTTTAAGCTGACTTTTCAGAGTGTGATCTAACAATCCCCCCTCCCAAAAAATGCAGATTTAGACACTCAAGACTTATCTGAGACCTCCTGAATCAGAATCTTTGGAACAAGGGCCCAGAAACAACAGTTGTAACAAGTTTCCAAAACCACTGTGATTCTTAACTGAACTAAAAGTATAAGAACCACCAGGGAAACAAAATACGCATAGAAACAGTTAAGGAAACAAATAACAAAACATATAGAGAAAGCAACATGTTGAAAAGTACACTGACTTTGGAGTCTAATTGACTTTAAGGTAAATTTCAACTGTAGCATTTTCATAGGCACATTATTTACCACTGTGACCTTCAGTTTCTTCTCCCATAAGTTACTGGCTCTAATAGCTACTCCCTGAGTCACTACGGAAGATTGATAATGTTTTTTTAAATACTACATACTACATACTAAGCATAGTGCTCGATAAATGTGAGGTAGCATTATGACTTCAGGGCCTCTATGTTGCAAACTGTCCCTGGAATTGTAAAACGCTGCAGCCCTGATGGTTACCATTTCCTCTTAAAAAAAAAAAGAGACAGCACAAGTGACGTAGGAATTTGAAGAAGGGAGTTTTCATTGTGTTGATCTGGCACACACAGTTTTAAGATACTGAATTTTAGTAATGGTTAGCAAAAATGTCCTCCTTTCCTTAAAGTTTGCCAAGTACTACCCTCAATGAATTGTAAATAATTTCAAGAAATAATTTTAAAATCACTTTGCTGTGTCTTTCAACTATTTGTATTTAAAATGTTCTATTATTGTATTCCCCATGTCATAAAATATTTTCAATATAAAAATTATCCCCCAAATTATCAAGTTTTATGCTTATAGCAGGATGTCAGTAGTTTGTTTTATGTAGAACACTCTGTTTCCAATGAAAGGGGAGAATTTCATACAGACTGCTTCTCAAATATATCAGTTATTTACATACAAAATGATTATGCTAACAACATTCCAGGAGGGGGGCACTCTTTGGAATACTATACTGTTAATATGATTATAGTATAACATGAGTTGCAGTTTTTCTATTACTTCTTTCAAGAACCACATGAAAAGTGTTCACTAAGGATCAAGAAGGCTGCAAATACACAGGCTCACCTGCTCTAGGAAGCAAACTGGCTCATGAGGGGATCAAGTCTCTTGGATTATCCCATTAGTAAACAGGCTAATCAATTAAGCTAACTCACTCAGAGCCAATCCTATTTATTAAACCTCATTTTTCCTGTGAAGAATCAAGAGCAACTGCAATTCTATCTCAAACACTCGGTGGGGGGAAAGCCTCAAACCACAAAACCTCCAAAAATAAGGTAACGACTTGTGAGTATATAAATACAGTGTCAGGACTCAAAACAAACTCAACATTCAATCCACAGGACATTTATTCCCTAAGTGAGAAAGCCTTTTTTGAAACTGAGAACATATATATTAATAAAAACAAGAAGACTAAAACAATTCATTTTATTGCAGACAACTTCTGATAATGTCACACAGGGAACGAAATACAACCCTTGCTTTCATATTCTAGTTCTGCAAGAAAAAATATGCGTTATATATATGCATACATTAAAATTGACTGAGACAGATCAACACATATAAATAGCTCAGTACAACATCTATAGCAGTTATAAGATTGTATTAAAGTCCTTGCTGTTTATGAAGTTGGTAAATCATATCAGCTTATAGTTATTTAAATTGCCAGTTGCTGGGCAACCATATCTTTTGTCAACTTTCATTCACTCTTAAGTTCCTCCATAATACTCCCTTAAGAAAAAAATAGTGAAAAAATCTCGAAACACTTATTTTGGGCAGAAGAAATTTACTTAATTTTATCCTTGAGCTTAAGGAGTCTAAGAATTGAGTGATACTTAGAAAATAAAACCTGGTTAATGAATTGGGGCATTCATAGTGTGAAACAGATAGTGATGCAGATGAGTACCCAGAGAAAAGTTGCGGGATTTTGCTAAAGTAACTTTCTCTATTGGCACCTGGTCCACAGTAGAGGTATATTTGTGAAAGATAGCTTTAAAAAGGACATATGCATTATAATAGTTAATAGATTATTCTTAGAAAAACTGATATCTAGTTATTACTTTTTTTATTGTTTAGGATTCATTGAGGGTACAAAGAATTAGGTTACGCTGATTGCATTTGTCAGATAAAGTCCCTCTTATAATTGTATCCTGCCCCCCTGTGCCATACACTGTGACCCTCAGCCCCCTCAATCCTCCCCTTTCACCATTCCCTCATTCCCCTCACCCCCCTTGTATTAGCTCATTTACTGCCATCATATTAGAATAGAGTACATTGGATTCTTGCTTCTCCATTCTTGTGATGCTTTACTAAGAATGTGTTCCACCTCTGTCTAGGTTAATACAAAAGACAGAGTTAATACAAAAAACAATGTAAAGTCTCCATCGTTTTTGATAGCTGAATAGTATTCCATGGTACACATATACCACAGCTTGTTAATCCATTCCTGGGTTGGTGGGCATATAGGCTCTTGCCCCATTTTGGTGATTGTAAATTGAGCTGTGATAAACAGTCTAATGCAAATGTTCTTATAATATAAGGATATTTTTTTAAATTCTGGGTAGATGCCTAGTAATAAAATCACAGGATCAAATGGAGGTCTATTTTGAGTTCTTTGAGGATTCTTCACATTTCCTTCCAAAAAGGTTGTATTAGTGTGCAGTCCCACCAGCAATGTAAAAGTGTTCCCTTTGCTCCACATCCACACCAGCATCTGCAGCTTTGAGACTTTGTGATGTGGGCCATTCTCACTGGGGTTAGGTGCTGCCTTAGGGTGCTTTTGATCTGCATTCTCTGATGTTTAGGGACAATGAGAATTTATTCATACATTTTTGTTAGCCATATACCTGTCTTCTTTAGAGAAGGTGCTATTCATGTCTCTTGCCCAGTGATATATGGTATTGTTGGCTCTTTTTGTTGTTGATTGAGTTCTCCATTGATCCTAGTTATCAAGCTTTTGTCCAATTCATAATATGGAAATATATTTCCCTTTCTGATGGTTGTCTGTTTGCTTTGGTAGTTGTTTCCTTAGCTGTACGGAAGCTTTTCAGTTTAATTAAGTCCCATTTGTTTATGTTTGTTATTGTTGCAATTGCCAGGGAACTCTTCTTCATAAAATCTTTCCCCAGGCCAACATCTTCAAGTGTTTTGCCCATACTTTCTTCAAGGAATTTTATTATTTCATGCCTTAGGTTTAAATCTTTTATCCATCTTGAATCAATTTTTGTGAGTGGAGAAAGGTTTCAGCCTTTTCCATGTGGTTGTCCAGTTCTCCCAACACCATTAATTGAATAGGGATTCTTTGCCCCAGTGTATGTTCTTGTTTGGTTTATCAAAGATCAGGTGGCTGTAAGAATTTAGTCTCATCTCATGGTTTTTTAGTCAGTTCCAAATGTCAATATCTCTACTTTTGTACCAATATCGTGCTGTTTTTATCATTATGGCCTTGCAAAATAGCTGAAAGTCTGGTAGGGAGATACCCCCAGCTTTGTTTTTATTACTAAGAATTCTTTTGGCTTTGGCTATAGAGGGTTTTTCTGGTTCCATGCAAAATGAAGAATTATTTTTTCCAATTTTTGAAAGTATGATAATGATATTTTAATGGGGATTGTGTTGAATCTGTAAATTGCTTTGGGAAGTGTAGACATTTTAACAGTGTTGATTCTCCCAGCCCTGAGCATGGTATGTTCTTCCATTTGATATTATCTTCCGCTGTTTCTTTTCTTGGGGATTCATAATTTTCTTTGTAGAGGTCCTTCATCTCTTTTATTAGATATATTCCTAGGTATTCCTTTTTTTTTTCTTTTTGCTACTATGAAGGGAATTGTGTCCTTGATTAGCTTCTCATCTTGGATGTTAGTCACATATACAAAGGCTACTGATCTGTGGAGATTGATTTTATATCCTGAGACATTATTATAATTTTTGATCACTCCCAGGAGTCTTATGGTTGAGTCTTTGGGGTTATCTAAGATTGTATCATTGGCAAAGACTGAGAGTTTGACCTCCTGTGCACCCATTTGGATATCTTTTATTTCCCACTCTTGCCTGATTGTATTGGCAAGAACTTCCAGCACTATGTTGAATAGTAGTTGTGATAGAAGACAACCGTGTCTGGTTCCAGTTCTAAGATGAAAAGCTTTTAGTTTTACTCCATTCCGTACAATATTAGCTGTGGGTTTGTCAAATATAGTGTCAATCAGTTTAATAAATGTGCCACCTATGCCTATATTCTTAAGTACTTTAATTCAAAAAGGATGCTGAATTCTATCAAATGTTTTTTCGGCATCTATTGAGAGGATCACATGGTCTTTGTTTTTGCTCCTATTCATTTACATTTATGGACTTGTGTAAGTTAAACCAGCCTTGCATCCCTGGGATGAAACCTACTTGATTGTGATGAATGATTTTTTTAATATACATCTGTAATGTATTGGTTAGGATTTTATTGAGAATTTTTGCATATATATTCATTAGTGAAACTGGCCTGAAGTTCTCCTTTTTAGTTGGATCTTTTCCTGGTTTTGGAATCAGGGTCACATTTGTTTAATAGAACATGTTAGGGAAGATACCTTCCTTCTCAATTTTTTAGAATAATTTCTGTAGTATTGGTATAAGCTCTTTTGGAGGTTTGATAGAATTCTGGTATGAAGCTCTGGACCAGAGCTTTTTTTTGCTGGGAAATTTTTTATTGTTTCTTTGATCTCAGTTCTTGAAATCAGTCTGTTCATATTTCTTCTTGGTTAAGTCTAGGGAGAGGGTGTGATTTCAGATATTGATCCATTTCCTACACATTGTCAAATTTCTGGGCATAGAGTTTCATGTAATACTCAGAGAAGATCTCTTGTATCCCCATTGCATCTGTTTTTATTACCCCTTTATGTTTCTAATTGAGGTCATTAGAGATTTTACTTTTCTGTTACTAGTTAATCTGGCCAAAGGTTTATTGATTTTATTTTTTTGAAAAACCAACATTTTCTTTCATTAATTTTCTGCATGATTCTCTTGTTTTCAATTTCATTGATCTCTGATTTAATTTTGGTTATTTCTTTTCTTCTGGGTTTGGGATTAGATTGTTTTCCTTTTTCCAATTCTATAAGATGGTTCATGAGTTTGTTGATATACTCTCTTTCTGTTTTTCAATTGTAGGCATCTAATGAGATAAATTTCCCTCAAGACTGCAAGAGGGAAATTTGCTTTTGCTGTATCCCACAGGTTTTGATAACTTATGTCTTCATTGTTGTTATGTTGGAGGAATTTAACTATTTCCTCTTTTACCTCTTCCTCAACCCAACTATCATTCAGCATAAGGTTGTTTAATTTCTAAGTCTTTGTGGGGGGATGAATGTTTTTGTTGGAGTTGAGTTCCACCTTTATTGCCTGTGGTCTGAGAAGATACAATGTACAACTTCTATTCTTATTTTGCTGAGGCGTTATTTGTATCCTAGAATGTGGTTGATTTTACAGTATATACCATTGGCTGATGAGAAAAAACGCATATTCTTTAGCTTTGTAATGGTGTGTTCTGTGTATGTCTATTAATCCCATGTGTTCTAAGGTCATATTTAAATCTTGCATATCTTTGTTTAGTTTCTGTTTAGAGGATCTTTCCAGTTCTGTCAGAGGGGTGTTAAAGTCCCCAGCTATTGTGATGCTACCAGATATCATATTGCTCAGACCCATCAAGGTCTGTTTCATAAATCTGGAGCATTTAAATTGGGTGCATAAATATTTAAAATTGAAACGTCTTCCTGTTGCATTTTCCTTTGACCAGTATAAAGTGTCCATCTTCATCTTTATTTAGTTGCTTTAAATCCTCTTGTATCTGAAAATAAAATTGCAACCCCTCCTTTCTTCTGATGTTCATTTGTTTAAAGTACTGTTTTCAATCCCTTAACCCTGAGTCTTCATTTGTCCTTCAAGGCTATGTGAGTTTCCTGGAGACAGTATATGGATTGCTCCAGCATATGGATTTTTATCCAATCAGCCACCCTGTGCTTCTTCAGTGGGTAATTCAATCCATTGACATTTATTGAGAGAATTGATAAGTGTGGTGGAGTTCTATTCATCTTATTTTGTGAAAGTCCATTGTGTATTTTTATCCTTTGTTCCATTGTGGAAGCTAAGTTTTGACCTTTAGCTTCTGGGTGTTTACTTTGCTGGTGGTCCACTGTGGTGGTCAGTGTTGAGAATAGGTCTAAATATTTCCTGTAGAGTTGGTCTTGTGGCAAATTTCCTGAGTGTTTGTATATCCACAAAAGATGTGATTTTGCCATCAATTTTAAAGCTTAGTTTAGCAGGATATAGAATTCTGGGCTGGAAAGTATATTGTTGAAGAATGTTGAAAGTGGATGACCATGCTCTTCTCCCTTGGAAAGTTTCAACTGAAAAGTCTGCTGTCATCCTAATGGTTCTGCCTCTGTAGGTCAGTTGGTGTTTACTCCTGGCTGCTAGCAGAATTTTTTCTTTTATCTGGACTTCAGACAGGTTCATTACAATGTGTCTTGAAGAGGCTCTGGTTGGGTTCAGATGACCCAGGGTTCAATATCCATCTGAAAGGAGTGTGTTAGGATCTTTAGTAAAACTTGGGAAGTTTTTATTTAGTCTCCAGCAGGGCTTCTGTTCCTTTAGGACAAACTTCTTCCCCTTCAGGAATCTCTATTATTCATATGTTTGAAGGTTTCATGGAGTTTCGTAGTTCTCTAAGTGACTATTCTGCTTTCTCTCTCTTCTCTTCTGCCTCTTCAACTACCTAGGTTAACTCAAAACCTTTATCCTCTAGCTCTGAGGTTCTTTCTTATCCATGGTCTAACCTATTTTTGATAGTTTCTACTGCATCTTTACTTTCCCTGATTGTCTCCTTCATTTCCTTAAGCTCTGCTGTATCCTTTCTATATTCAACTTGTCTCTCATGACTTTTGGTTCTGTCTTTCCATTTTCTTGTCCATTCCTTTTATTGTCTTCATCATCCATATTTTAAATTCCTTTTCTGTCAAATCTATTAAATCTTTATAGACAGAGTCTTCTGCCATAGCTGCCTGAGGGGAGGTGCCTTTGGTTTTTCATGCTGCCCGAATTTTTCTGTTGGTTCCTTCTTACATGTTCTTTCTACTTCTTCATCTCCTTTTCTTCCTTTTTCCTTCTCGCTTCCTTCTTTACTTCAAATTACCTTGTCTCTCAGAACTTAGGTTAAAAGAAAGAGAAGGGTAAAGCCCAAGTAGGGAGAAACAAGAATAAAAGAAACAAAGAAGGAAAGATAAAAAGAGGAAAGGGATAAGAGAAAAGAATTGAAGAACAGGAAACAATGAGGACAGGAAGAGAAAATGAGAGTGATAGAAGAAATGGTATTAATTGGCAAGGTGTTCAGGCCAGTCATGTAATTCAAGAATTTTGAGGGGCTGGGCTGGGAGGGTTCTTTGAAATTAAGAGCTCCTGACCAGCCTGAGCATAGTCAAACTCTTCCTTGTGACCAAAAATACAGGAGAACTTGCTCTTGATGAAAGTAAAAATAGAAGTTAAGAATAAAACCAACCAAACAAATTAGCAAAAACAAAATACAACAAAACAAAACTTTATTAGCTCAAATAGCCAATGCAGCTACCTCATCAATACAGAAGAGAATAAAAAATAAAGTGAAAAAAAATGAAAATTAAAAAAATACTAATAAAAAAATATATATATAGTGGAAGCGACCAACTTAAATAGGAATATATATGTTGCAACATGTCACCAAGACACCAGGTGCCACTGTGGTTTTTTTAGGAGATGGAGAACACAGCCAGCAACCTCTATGATCCTCATTCCTAACTTAGTTGCCTTCAGTGATAGCCTGATTGTTTCCTCAGCATTCAGACCTCCTGGGGTTGGAATCTCAAAGCTCTCCAAAATCTTTTAAGGGCAGGTCTCATAGTGCCCCCTGATAATAGTTCCCGGGGGTGCAGGAAATCCTCAGCCCATCCCAAGAGTGGAGTTCTGATCCTGGCAGGTGAAATTAAGATGGCCTGCTTTAGGTCCCCTGCTAAGACCTTCTCATGATCTTCCTGCAAGGGCAGACCCCTGGCCACCAAGACCTTCTCAGTATGGGTACCTCACTAGCCACCAAACATATGGCAAATCCACTCCAACCAGCATTCAAATCTGGTTGCTGTATACTGTTCAAGTCTGCCCATTCTTCTAAGCTTTCCACTCAACTCACAGCTTCCCCCCAAAACCAAAAACTCTGAAAAGGCTTTCTCTTATCCCAGACCTCCCATGGGTAGTTAACTCATCCCAACAGTCTCAATAATTTCCCTAATGTGTCTAATTTCCACTGCTCTGGATCACATGCTGTATCCATGTCTCCACCTTCTTGCTGTACTCCCTGAGCTATGACTCCAGGTAAGGTCTCCAAGCCAAGTACGGCTGGGTTCTCTCCTTTTCCACAGTCATACCAAGAGAGCTCAGATGATTGATCCTTCTGGTCTGCTATCTTGCTTTGCCTTTTTAGTTATTACTTTTATAGTTGTATTCTTCAAGGTAAGGCAGGATTCCCTAGCCAATACAGATAATATAATGCAGTGTGTATGCAATTCAATCTGTCAATAAAAGTACTTCTAGGATTGTCACTCTCAGCATCTGGGGCTCGGTTTCAGACCAGATCATCTCTGAAGTTCTTCCTAGCAGTAACATTTCATAAACCCATTCATCTTTAAATTATATAGTCGAAGCCTGTATAAAATTGAGCCAACCCAATACATTAGACTTTTTTATGTTGCTTCATCTCAAAAAAAGAAGAAACGTATGTGTATATATAAAGAAAATTATTTAAATGTATAATGTTTTTCTTTAAAGAATAAAGAGGGTTACTTTTTTTTACTGCAAGTACGAAATGATAGAAGGTGCCAACTTTAAAATTAAAACCTTTGTGCAATATAACAAACCCTAAAAATGTATAAAGATAATTCACACTGAGGGAAAATATCGCAGTGTAAATAACCAACAAAGAATCAGTAATGGAATTACTTAAAGAACACCCCCATAAATGAGTAAAAAACAAAGTAAAAAGAACGATTTAGAAATAGGAAAAGGAAAGGAATAAGTAAAAAACAAAAAGGAAACTTCAAGAGTCGGTAATTATATGAAAAGATGCTCAATGAGATACCAAATCACACCCATCAGATTGGGTATCATTTTAAAGCATTATAATCCTAGTGTTGGCAAGGATATGGAACAATTATAATTCTCATACACTTTTAAAGAGAATATAAATGCACAGACACCACTTAGAATAGAAATTTAAGACTAGTCAAGTGGACAATGAATAATATTCTATGACTTACGGAAGACACGATAATACTCCTTTTTGAAGATATACATGACCTAATCCCCACAACTTCTGAATATATTACATGCCAAAGGGGAATTAAGGTTGCAGATGGAATTAGGGTTGCTAACAAAATAACCATAAAATTGGGAGATTATCCTAGATTATTTGAGTCAGCCCAATGTAATCATAAGGATTTTTAAAAGTATAAGAAGAGAGTCAGGGAGGAAATGTGACTAAGGGAAAAAAACAAGACAGAAGGAGCATTACTGGCACTGAAGATGTAGGAGCCAGGCCACCAGCATGTTCCCAAGCTGGAAAAGGAAAGACAACGGATTCTCCCCTAAAGTCTCCGGAAGAAACATAGCCCTGCTGACACCTTGATTTGAGTCCAGTGAGAACCATGTAGAACTGGAAGATAATAAATGTATATTGTTTTAAGCTAGTACATTTTGGGTAGTTTCTTTTTGCAGCAATAGGAAACTAATAAGCGACCCAATAACTCTACACCTAGGGACACAATTCCACATGTCTTCTTTCAAAACAAATTACAAGAATGTTCATTGCAAGACTATTTAGAATGAAAATATTGGAAAAATTCTAAATGCCCATCCAACATGAAAATGAATATGAGAAAACTATAACAATATAGTTTTATAATAGACTATTTTTAGTCTATATAGTTTTATAATAGACATTATATAGAAATTAATATAAAGAACCTATAAAACTATACATATCAAGATATCATGTTACTCAATACTGGTAACAAATTAATGAAATAAAAAGATGTATAAATAGGTGATGTGTATAAAGTCTAAAACACACAAAATGATATCATTTTATGATAAATATTTTATAATTAAAAGAATAAATAAATGGAAATAATAAACACCACACTCAGGATAATGGCTAACTCTGGGGAGTAAATTATACACAAACTACCTCAACTTTATTTTAAAAGCTTTATTTCTCAAAAAAAAATTAAAAGCCCTGAGATAAGAAAAAATGTAAAGATCTGACATGAGACATGATTAGTAGATGAATGTTTATTAAATTTATTACTCATATTTTTATATTTTAATTTTTTATTTTTTATATTATTCATATTTTTGAGTTACTGAAATAGTTCATATTTAAAAAAAAACAACATATGCTCAAATGATGCATTTTCCATGTGTCCACTGGCAAACAGGCAAACTGATTCCTCCCAAGTTCACAGAAAATGATGTCACTCAAGGAAGTATCCCTATTAACTTGCCAATTAAAAGACAAAAATACCAAAAAGCAAACATCAATATTTAAACCAATTTTTGTAAACTTCCAAGCATACACTGAAACAAGCAGTGTGATTTTATTTTTCCTTTTATTTTAAGCAATTTCATCTTAAGTCTGAAAAGTCAAAAAGTAATTCACATTGGATGGATTTCTTCTACATGTTTCCAAAGAGGCACACCCAGGTGTGAAGAGGTCTATTTGCAAGTATTTATGAAATAAACCATAATAAATATAGTCACCTTCCAGACAAAAAGTGAAAAGATTCATTTAGAAATAACAGTATTGAAATAAGTTGTTAAATAGACAAAATAACATTTTATAAATCTTTGTCAATCTTCCAACAATAAGGAGTACTGTTAGTTAAAAGAAACAAATATTTAGGAAAAATATAAATCTAACTCTTTGATTTTATATTTTTCTTTCATTATTTATACTTCTATCAGACATGTTACAATTCCTATTTTTCTCTTTTTTACATAGCAATGTCTATATAATGCCCCAGGACATTATGAGAACATTAGGAAATGACCATTGTTCTTTAAAACGTTAAAATAAGGTGGATTTCCACTTTGACTACTTTTACTCCTGAACTGGAAACTTAACCACTTTCTCTGGGATGAATTAGTAACTTAAATATTGGAACTAAATTGTTTTTTCTAGAAGGGAAAAATAAACACAAGAAAAATCTGAGAATAATGTAACCTAAATACATGACACGATAAAAGTCAAAGCATTGTTTTGCAACCCATTGTTATTCAAGTAAAAGTTTATTTAATCTTTTAAAAAGCCAAGGTCTCTTTCTTTTAGCCTGAGGAAATTAAGTTAATTATCTCCAGTTCTGGGTTGCACACAACTTAATACCTGTGCTGCCAAAATGCCAACCACAACATAAAAGGCAACAATAACAGCTCTGAAGAAAAACATATTCCTTTGTTATTTTCCTGACCAAGCCAAGCCTGAGTCCAAATAAATTTATGTCTCAATCAACAACTCAGAATGTTAAAAATGTTAGAGCATTACCTCATTTAGCATTCCCAAATCATTTGATAGAGCCTATCTTCTTCATTAAGACACTTTCCCTTTCTTGATTTCTTTCACTTCTTTCTATGTCCTTTTTGTCCAACCAATCAGCATCAAACCTCTTTTGCTAATGAATCAACATTCTTACATTTGCTATGTGCCCCTTCTCCAGAAAAATGTGATATCTTGTTTATCCATCTCTTCTGTGGGGTCTTCCTGCTCTGGCTGGGATTATCTCCCTTCAAAGATTTAATACAACTATTCTAATAAGTAAATTATAAACATTGAAAAGTTGTTCTCTATATCCAGTTAAAATACACCTCTCTGTAACTTTTCTTTATTTATTTATTTCAGTCATCTGGGATATTCCATAATCTCCTTGTTACATATTCATTCAATTATTTGAATGCTATCATGTTTCCTTCTAATCTCAATTAAACATCTCCATTCATTTGAATAGTGCTTTAATCCTAAAACCATTAGCCCCACAAACATGTAGTTCTCATTACCAAATGCTACTAACTTAGTATATGATTGATATATGCCTAGATAACATTGGTATGTACAACATACCACATCTCTCACCAGCTCAGTCACTTAAAAATAGCTGTACCCAAACCCATCATAAATCCCTATTAAGATACCAACATCGTACTTTCAAGATTTGGAAAAAATTATTCTGAGTTTTATATGGAACCAGAAAAAACCCCACGTAGCTGAGGCAGTTCTTAGAAACAAAAACAAATCTGGGGGTATCACCATACCAGACTTTAGGCTATACTACAAAGTCATAGTGGTCAAGATGGCATAGTACTGGCACAAAAATAGAGACATAGACATTTGGAATCAAATAGAAAACAAGGAGATGAAACTAACATCTTATAACCACCTAATCTTCGATAAACCAATCAAGAACATACCTTGGGGGAAAGACTCCCTATTCAATAAATGGTGCTGGGAGAACTGGATATCTGCATGTAAAAGACTGAAACTGGACCCAAACCCATCATAAATTATTTCCATGTGAAATTATCTTGCTTATTCATTGCATCTTGTTGATTGTCTGTCTCTGACTACCAGACTACAAACCCCATGAAAACAAAGATGGTGTATGTCTAATTCGTAGGAACCAGAGATTGGTGCCTGGAATATGATAGATAGTCCATGCATATTGTTGACTGTTCAAATAAATTCTACCTAAAATATTGCATCTTAGAGACTTTCATGTGACATAAATATTCAGGATCACTTACTGACTGAAATTCTATAATGGCTAAGTACTGGACATAAATTGTGGAAACACAAGCAAGTGACACTTGGTCTTTATGGATAGGAAATGTTCCCAGAGTTGGCGATAACAAGCCAAGTTCTGGAGGAGGAACAGAAAGAAGTCATTCAAAACACATGTTTACAATAAACATTCAGGATAAGGTCTTCCCCCTTCATTGTTTAGACTTCAGAGAGATTTGAAACTTTAAGAAGTTTGGAAGAAAAATATAGGTACAAAGAACAGCATGTGTAACCACTGTGGACAGAGAAAAAGAATGCTAGAAACTGCTAGTCCAAGGATCAAGATGCTCATTAAGGAGAAGACAGGGAGGGGAAAGGCAATGCATGAACCTGGGGGTATCAGGGCAGATCACAACAAGAAGGGCAGTAGGAGCCTCCTAAAAGGTTTCAATGAGATTATGACATCATTGGGTTAATATTTAGAAAAAAAATGTTGTCAGTCTCAAAATGGTACACATAGCAGAGGAGGATATACCAGGGCAGGAAGACTAGGCAGGAAGTTGCTGCAGGATTCCAAGCAAGAGATGAAGGAAACTGAATTAGGACAGTGGAAGTGGGTCTTAGGCCAAAGGAAATGGAGCATCCAAGCACATAAAACCAATAGGGCCAAACGATGAAGGGGTAAGTGAAAAGGGAAGCTCAAGACACTCAAAGATTTCCAACTGGGTGGACCAGAGCAGGTACCAATCCCAGAAATTAGGAACAAAGAACAAGGAAAAACAAGCAGCCCAGAGCCTTCACTATTCATGAACTGAAACAAGAAAATACATTAAAATGTTAATGGTTTCCTTTGAGAACTGGTATTTAAGGTGATTTTATCTTCTTTATCCTCTTTTTTTTTTAATTTCCATATTTTCTCAAATAAACATGTATTATTCATAATCAGAAAATGTTCGCATTTGCAAAATTTTTCAGTAACACTGGTTTTATTATTTGTGTACTTATTTCCCACTAAAGATTCTGAAAGTCTCTAAAATCCAAACCAGGTGTGAAGGTGTTTGGAGATTTTATTTTTTGTATAAATAGAGCCAGCAATAGTGATGATTATGACCCTATCAGGTAATCCATGTCAAGTTAGGCTTTTTTACCTTCTTCTAATGAGGTTATCTGCCACATAGCACCGAATTTTTGTATAATGCCTACTGTAAGGATATGTCATGCACAACCATACTGTAATACCAAATTAATAGGTAAAATAAAAGAGACATTCATTTTTTAAGAATTAAGTTGCTGGCAGCACCTGTGGCTCAAAGGAGTAGGGCGCCAGCCCCATATATCGGAGGTGCCAGGATCAAAACCGGCCCGGCCAAAAAACTGAAAAAAAAAGAATTAAGCTGCTTTTAATTTTCACTAAATTATAGTAGCAATTCATCATATTTACATGCTTAAATACCTGACATGGTAATTTAAACGGATTCTACCATCACTCTGCCTATATACAGGGGGGCCATAGAGTTCATGTGCAATTTTAAATTGCACTCAAACTTTATGGCTACCCTGCATAATAGAATTTTTTTTTAATGTGTAGAACTTTTTTTATTAAATCATAGCTGTGTACAGTAGTGCAATCACGGGGTACAATGTGCTGGCTTCATATACAATCTGAAATATTTTCATCACACTGTTCAACATAGCCTTCATGGCATTTTCTTAGTTATTGTATGAAAACATCTGTGTTCTGCATTTAGTAAGTTTCACCTGTACCCTTCTAAGATGTACCGTGTGATCCCACCAATTATCCTCTCTCCACCCATCCTCCCCGCTCCCCTCCCCTCTCTTACCCTTTTCCCCATATTCTTGTGCTATAGTTGGGTTATAGCCTTCATTTGGAAGCTATAAATTAGCTTCATAGTAGGGCTGAGCACATTGGATAATTTTTCTTCCATTCTTGAGATACTTATTAAACACATCATCATAATTAGAACTGGCCAAAAGCATCTGCAAACAGAGCTTTTTCAAAAATGTCTTTTTAATGTTGTCAGTTGTAATAAAGGTTAACTACTATAACTTCATTTCCTGATTTCTTTGAGGAAATTTTTTGAAGAGAAGGTTTCCAAAAGTTTTAGTATTTGCTAAAAAAGCAAATATGCTATTGTTGCAATTTATTCAGTCAACAATAGGCCTAGGTACATGGGATCTACAAAAGGGGAGGTTTGCAAAAGTGGGAAAATCTTTGCCCTCGTGTTACTTAAATTTGGGTAGGAAAAGTGGCAAGGGATAGAGTTTTGGAAGTATCTTAACCAGGCTGCTCTAAATTCAAAGTAATTCCATATGAAGAGTGGAAAGGAAAGTACTCCCCATCAAGAGACTAAATGTACCTAACAAGCATCCAGGACTTCTGTGCATGCTGCTGTTATAAAGGAAGATTTTAAGGGAAGAGGTCCCCTCAGCTTAGTACAACACGTACTGCTATGGATTTACTCCACACTTGGGAGCAGGGAGAGGAGTCAGGAGATGTGAACAGTTTAAAACTCTGTTGACCTGCCAGACGCTCTGGGAGCCGGGTAACTGAGTTTTACTTCAAGGGAAGTGTAAGTCTGTAGTGCCGTGGGCCACCATGGATGAGGGGCCTGGAAGGGGGCAAGCTATGAGATTGGCCTGAGATGAGCTGGTCCCAGAAAAGACAAAATTTTATGTCCAGCTGGCTTTTCTGCTGGAAGCAGAGAAGCAGCTACAGAATTCACAGAACTCTAATTTCCTTTCATGATGAAGGAGGAACAGCAAAGTACTATGTGGTGATGTTCACTGCATCCCAGTAGTAACAGGTTATCTCTATATAGTAAGATGTAGCAGTGTATAAAACTCCAATATATTTAAAACATGTATTTGTACAAGGGGGAGAAGAACCTCAGAATGACAACTGCCTGTGAGGGTACAAAAGAATGAACAGGAGAAGTGAAGGGTCTCCTCTTGTTGTTTTGGAATCACCTTATAATTTTACCAGTAGCGTTTCATTGGGCCAAATTAAGACAATTCCAATCCCTTCTGTATCTCCTAAAATATGCTTATGGGGGTGGAGAAATGGGGAAGACATTTAGAGGTATGGGCTTTTTGTACACTAGCTCCAAATTCTCCAAGAGAGAAGAATAAATCATCTATACAGAAAGCAGGTGGGGTGCTGGAATTATTTTGGATACAGCTTTTCACTTAATTAGGATTCAGGAAAAAAGTCCCAAGGCAATAAAGGACTAGAGTCGATTCAATAAACTAAGAGCCCAAATATTTGTGTGGGAAAATTATGATTCAATGAACTAATGGGGTGTTCTAGATCCTATCCAATATCTTCCCCCTATATTCCAAACTCCAATTAATCTATTTAAAGTGCATAAAACAGATATTTCAATGAATAATATCTTACAGCAAGCCTGAGCCTATGGTTGTTTTAATTTGATAATAATGAAATCATACAGGTCACTAAGAAAAAGGGACACATGGAAATGGAAAGAGGTAAAAAATGGGCTCCAATACCATCACATGTCCCTATTGATCTGAGCCCTATAGACAGTCCATCAAAAAAATACAAATAGACTCCAAATGCCCCTGCAGTTTAAATTTTTATAAGATGAAGTAGGCTATCAGTATCTATACAACGAGTACCCTGGCATCATGAAAATGTGCTCTATTTATTCAGAGATGTTTAGTCCTCCCCTGAATTTAATATTCCTTTCTGAATACCAAAGTTGTAAAGTATTTACTATGCAAAATTTCCTGCTCAAGCAGCAGCTCAGGAAGCAGAGCCCTGCCTGTAGGCTCTGATGGGTTTTTAAACTCCATGCACCTTGGATCAAAGGCAGGATTTTCAGATAATTTTAAACCCCTTGCTAGGATGCTTGTGAAATAGTCAAGGTTTTAAAATTTATCACCAGACACAGGGAAAAAATCTTTTTTCAAGTAGATAATTTTTCTGCAATCCTGAAAGTGCTTTTTAAGGAATCATAATAACCTCACTCAGATGTACTGAAACTAGCAAGGGAACAATACAGTTTACTTTTGAAAGGACTCTGCAAAATACTCATTACCGAACAATAGAAGCTGTGCTTCAGCAGGTCCCTCAGTTCAATTTTAAAATGCTTGAAGCCTAGTGTGGCTTCCCTGCTAATCAGGGCACATAACTTCTCACCAGCTGAGGTCGCTTGTTTTCACAGTGGCTGGTTTATTCTACAGAAAAATGCTGCTCACTGAGAATTTTTGCTTTACGAAGGGAAGTCAAATTCTATTGTAGCCACTCTATTTTTTTTAAACTTATAATTTTATCTCCTATTCAAAATGAGTGACCACCAAAATTAAATGCTATACCAAAAGAACTGCTTTATTTTTAAGTTAGTATTTTATTACTAAAGAACTTAAAAGAATGAACAGGATATATGTATATTCAATGGCATAGGCATGTAGATTAAAATGTTTGGTATTAGAAAGAAAACAAATAAAAAATTAAAATAATTGTATTATATTTATTTTCTTCAAAGTATTGCACATCAGCCAATAATTTATAAGAAATTCTAAGTCATTACAATTAGATGGATGCACTTATTTACACAGCTAAATAAAATCTTAATGAGTTGTATAAACATAACAACAATTTTTTCCACATAATACAAAGTATTGATACAGTTCCCTAATTTCATTTATTTGAGTTTAAATAAAAAATAAGAGATGGATCCCTATTCAACAAATGGCACTAAGAAAACTGGCTAGCCATATGTAAAAACCTGAAACTGGACCTACACCTCTCGCCACTTACAAAAATTAACTCAGGAAGGATGAAAGATTTAAATCTACAACACAAACCTATAAAAACCCTAAAAGTAAGAATGGGAAAAACTCTTAATCTTATCAGCCGAAGGAAATAATTTGTGAAGAAGACTCCCACCGAAAATTGCAGCAACAATATAAATAAATGGGACCTGATCAAGTTAAAAAGTGCACAGCTAAAGACATAATAAACAAAGGAAACAGACAACATACAGAAGGGAGAAGATATGCTGCAAGTCCAAAGAGGTTCTAATAATCAGAATCTAAAAGAACTCTAAAAATTCAACAAGAAAATATCAAACAACCCCATTAAAAACTGGGCAAGAGACATGAACAGAAACTTTTCTCATAAAGACAGACGAATGACCAACAAATACATGAAAAAATGCTCATCATCTCTAATCATCAGAGAAATGCAAATCAAAACCACTTTGAGATATCACTTAACCCCAATGAGAATGGCCCACACCACAATGTCCCAAAGCAAAATATGCTGTCAAGAGTGTGGACGGAAGTGAACACTCACGCACTTTTGGAGGGACTGCAAATTAGTACAGCCTCTAAAGAAAGAAGTATGGAGAATCCTGAAAAAACTGAAAGTAGACCTACCATTTGATCCTGTAATCCCATTAGTAGGTATCTAACCAGAAGGAAAAAAAAAGTATTTTTCCATAAGGACATCTGCCCTCAAATGTTTATAGCAGCACAATTCACCACTGCAAAGATGTGGAAACAATCTGAGTGCCCTTCAACACATGACGGGACTGGTAAATTGTGGCATATGTATACCATGGAATACCATTCAGTCATTAAAAAGTAAGAGATTTCATTATCTTTAGTAACAACCTGGACAGATTTGGAGAACATTCTTCTAAGTGGAATTATCACAAGAATGGAAAAAATAAGCATCACATGTACTCAGTACTAAATTGGAATCAGCAGATTAACAGCACATGCTTAACATGAGAGAAAAACTCAACTAAACTCATGTAGAAAGGAAGGGAGGAAGGAGTTGGGTAAAATCCCACCCAGTGGGGACACTGCACAGGTATACTGCACACTTTCTAAGTGAAAAACACAGCTACAGTTAACCTTA
Source organism: Perodicticus potto (assembly GCA_963574655.1). NCBI lineage: Eukaryota > Metazoa > Chordata > Mammalia > Primates > Lorisidae > Perodicticus > Perodicticus potto. Next base: position 3,859 of record CAUYRH010024222.1, on the reverse strand, counting down.
CAAAAGTAAACTATATAACCTAATCATATGTACCCCTGTACTAATCTGAAATAAGAATTTTTTTTACAGAGATGGGATGAAATCTGGATGTAGTTAAAAGGTGACTTTTTAAAAAATTCTATGAAAATGGTATATTTTATTATTTTTCTTATTTTGGTAGTCTCAAAGAGAAAACCCTATAGAATAACATTCTAATTTTTTTAAAATGCAACAAAAGCTGCAACGTTCAATCTCTTATTTTACCAATTCTGTCTTTGCCTATTGGATAAGAGTCATGCCCCTTCTGCCAACAATCCCTAAGCAGGAGAATGACCTGCTGCTTCTAGTTTCCCATAAAAGCCTCTTTTCCTGGGTAGAAGAGCCCTGGATCTTTGGAGGTTTCACACTAGCAAGACATGAATTTTACCTGAGCAATGAATGTGCTAGCTTTGGAGGAAAAAGTCTACATCCAGCCATTGTTTTATTCATGTGCTGAGGTTGGTGGAGGAATTAGACTTCTCCATGGTATTGTATTTAGTTTCTTGTGGCTGCTCTAACAAATGACCACAAAGTTGGTGCCTGAAAATAACAGAATTTGTGCTCTCACAGTTCTGCTCTCCAGAAATCTAAGGTCTGTTTTAGTGGTGTCAAGAAGGCCACTCTCCCTTTGGAGGTGTTAGAGAATACACTCCTTACAATTTCCAACTGCTCATGGCTGTATACTCCAATCTTTGCCTCCGGTCACATTATTTTCTCCTTTTCTCTGTGTTAAATATCCCTCTGCCTCCCTCTTATAAAGACAGGATCGATGATTGTGTTTAGAGCTTACATGGATAATACAGAATAATTAGAATAATCTACTTCCCTAGATTTCCTTAATTTAACCATATTTGCAAAATCCCTTTTGGCCATAAAAAGTAACACTCACAAGTTCCAAGGATTGGAATGTGGGTATTTTATGAGGAACCATTATTCAGTCTACTACAGGTGTCTTGTACAATCCAATGTACTACAAAACAGTTTGTAAGACAAGCCAATTTACTTATTCCTGACTCTCAGAAAAAAAAAAATGGCAAAACATAGTATGTCTAGATTGTAAGTAAAGCATTATATGTTCCATAATTGCCTGATGCCAGGAGATAAAATAAAATGTCATAAAAAGTCCAGATTATATTGGTATGGTGATGATATCCAATAAATTAAATCTTTAATATTCTTTTTTTTTTTTTTTGAGACAGAGTCTTAAGCTGTCACCCTGGAAAGAGTGCTATGGTATCACAACTCACAGCAACTTCCAATTCCTGTGTTCAAGCGAGTCTCTTGTCTCCGCCTCCCAAGTAACTGGGACTACAGGCGCCCGCCACAACGCCCAGCCATTTTTTAGTTGCAGCCCTCATTGTTGTTTGGCTGGCGTGGGCTGCATTCAAACCTGCCAGGTCAGGTGTACATGGCTGGCACCTTAGCCCGTTGAGCCACAGGCACCGAGCCAAATCTTTGGTATTCTTAAGCAGACTTTTCACTTTCTAAACTATATCAAAAAGTTCTTAACATCTGACTATCAAGTTTAGAAATGCAAGATTGCTGGAACTGCTAGTAAACACAGACATAATAATAACATTTATTTGGTAGATTCTACCATGTCTCATGCTCAAAACCATTATTTTAGAGTACTAATAAGGTATAACAAAGAGAATCAAGCACTCTGAATTGAGAGTGACCCAGATTTGAATCCCATCATTGTCCCTGACCAAGTGAGTGACTTTAGGCAAGCACTCATGTTCAGTTTCTTTTTTTTGTTCTTTTCTATTTTTATTAAATCACAATTGTGTACATTAGTGCAATCATGGGGCACAATGTGCTGACTTCATATACAATCTGAAATATTTTCATCAAAACGTTTAACATAGCCTTCATGGCATTTTCTTAATCACTATATGAAGACATTTATATTCTGCATTTAGTAAGTTTCACCTGTACCCTTCTAAGATGCACCGTAGGTGTGATCCCACCAATCGCCCTCCCTCCACCCATCCTCTCCCCTCCCCTCCCCTCCCCTCCCTTGCCCTTTTCCCCATATTCTTGTGCTATAATTGAGTTTTAGCCTTCATATGAAAGCTATAAATTAGCTTCATATTAGGGCTGTGTACATTAATATTTTAATGCATTTAATTCTGTCAACAAGTACACGAGGAAGGTACTCTTATTAAACTCATCTTGCAAATGATGAATTGATGATACTCATCTTACAAATGCCCAGAGAGGCAATTTGCCCAATCTTCTACTATTCTGAAGGGACAGGCTGGTATTAAATTCTAAGCATTCTGTTTCCCGACCCTCTGTGCTGACCTGACTCACCAGCAGTGTTGGGGTATTCTACATTCCTGCCTGTGGCTGCGTGTTCTTTAATTAGCATGGGGTCCTTCAAAGGCCAGGGCTGTGAGCTTGATCTCTGATAGCACTAGGCTGCACCTTAATCCTGGTCAGATGTCCTGCAAACATCTCGCAGATCTAGGCCTTTGGTTACCAAGGAGACCAGGTTGGAGAGAGAGGATGAATTAGTGCCAGTCAGCCAGCTCCATGGGGAAAACTGTGCTGCTGACACGGATCAGAACTAGCCTTCCCGTAACATTAAAATACTCACTGAAAACATATTAGTCAAAGAATCTGGCTTAGTTGTATCCACAAATGCTAAACCTGTCCCCAGCTGGCTTTACACACACAGAATGTTGGCTTGCGCATCCATGATTTGTCAAAAAGATCAAATTCCACTCTGGTCATTTCATCAGAAGGGTGAATACTCTGTGTTTAGATATGTGATGTGCTCACATTAAGAGTGTGTTTTCCAGCTAAAGCTTTGGAGGTTTGCAGCAGAGCCTAGAGTTGCCAAGAGCTTTAGAGATCAAAGTCTAGCCCCTTCATTTTACAGATAAGGGAGACCAGATTGCCAGCCTGCATCCATACAGCTGGGGATGGCAGAACTGGACTAGACCTCCCATCTGTCATACACAGGCTGCAGAGATTGTCAAATTACGCTGGTCAAAACTCTTCAGAAATTTATTTTGACTTCTTTGGCAAAGCTTGGGGATTGAAAATTGCTCTTTCATTATTAGGGAAGGAAAAATGATGTGCTTTCAAAGCATTAGCATCTCTACAGTCAAACTGAAGTGAAAAAAGTCCATCATCATTCTGGCCAGTTTGATCTCTCAAGATAGTCATTAGGAAGTTATTTTCTCAAATATCCAGATCCTATGTTTGAATTAACTATTCTATACGTGCTAATTCTGTGTAACTCCATGCAATTATGCTCTATATTTCATTGTTCCTGTAATAAAATCAGATTGAAGTTTTTTTTAACCTTGCCTATTAGGAAAATTGTCACATTATTTAATAGAACTTATGTATCATTTGCCTTTCACAGATCCTTGCATGAAAAAAAACAGTCTATCTCTTTCAAAATAAATTTATATGCAGTTTCCATTTGTGATGAGAAAAAATCCTGGAACCAAACAGTAATGATGGTGGCACAACATCATGACTGGACGTAATAGCACCAAATTGTACACTTTAAATGGCTACAATGGTAAATTTTATGTGTATTATTCTACAGTAAAAGGTTATGAAAAGAAACTCAATTATTGGGAATAGGAAGAAAGTTCAGTGGCAAATAATATATTTAATTGACTTATTCCATAAATATATATAGACTACCTTGGTCAGATACATATTTTTTTAATAATTTTATTAAATCATAATTGTGTACATTGGTGCAATCATAGGGCAGAATGTGCTTCATATACAATCAGAAACATTTTGATCGTACTGTGAGAGATAGCCTTCATGGCATTTTCTTAATCACTATATAAAGGCATTGATACTCTAC
>CAUYRH010024217.1:0-18771 GCA_963574655.1 Perodicticus potto | reverse complement strand
GGGGTCACACTTATCTGTGTTCCTATGGAAACTATTTGAATATTTGTTTTATACGGATTTTTATTCACTTTTCAGACATGCTATGAAAGAGCACCCCTCTGCTGCTCAGCAAGCATTTGTAGCTTGTACAGTGGCAGAATGGGCAAAAAGCTTAGTGTTGTGACCTGTTTTAAGAATAAAGTATCTTGAAATAATAAAAAAAACAAAAAACTCCCTAGTTTATAGATGAAACAGTAGCTTGCCGTAAATAGTAGCACAATTAATGTTAGGAAATAAGCTAAGAAAAAGCTGCTGAAAGAGCAGAGATGGTAGCAAGAAAGCCCATAATTTAGTTCAATTAGTAATAATTTGTGGAGGTTGTCCGGATAAATCCATCAGAGGAATGAACAAACCCATCAACTCTTAACACAAGCATGTTCCTTAGTCGGGTTGGATTATTAGTTGTCTTAAGGAAGAAAATCTTCAGGCTTGTTTTTGGGCATTAATTAAGGGGCCTTATTTTGGAAGATATAAAATTTACTACTATGACAAACGTGGTATATACTTTTTTTCAAAAGAAAAGAGCAGATAACCAATTTTTGACATAAGCAGCTAACACAAATCATAGGCAGATCAAACCTGATTCTACGTAGGAGTGAGAATGAATAAGAAGTTTATGTTTTGTGTTATTTTAAATGGTAGCATATGGTTTCACACTTTCAAATACAGAAATTTTCTATGTTGAATATATTATGGTACTCCATTCATGGAAATTGAATTGCATTTTTCCCTTTGAAAACTACAAACTTGTTCACAGAACAATTGATAACGTCTTCAGTCTGCATGTCTCAGCTTCTATGACAAAAGAGAAAATCTGGAAGAGAAAATCTGAAAGGGCAGCAGTGACCTTCAACTACCCAGCCATAAAATCTTGTTTGTCAGAGCTTCTCTTAAACTGTGATATTATCTGTGACAAGGATGTTTTTGAATGATGACTCTGTCCCCTTTGTTTTTATGTTCTAAAATTTCATTCTGTATGTGCAGTTAAAACAGCTGTGCCCTTTGTTTTCAATCAACAATGAAGAATTCATTTGGGTTTATCACAATGCTCAGCAATTTATTCGGTTTTCCTCTCTAAGATGGAAAGATGGGCTCACAACTGTAGGGGATGATTCTGACCTTAATTGGATAAATCTTCAGTGGTGAAAAATGGTTATTATGATTCAAAAACTGTCCCTTGAACTGTAACCCTCATCTAAACTATTATAGCATATTTAACAAAAAAATAGCAAATTTCCTTTTTTATAAATCACAAAGCCCTCCTGAAATACTTGTCTTTATCAAACCTCCTACATTAGACTGTGTTTCAGTTACTTGATTCAACTTTTTTTCATGCAGTTTAGGAATTCTTAGAACATTAATAAAAATATGCACAAAAACACAAAAAAAGGAAAATTGAGGTAAGAGGAAGTGAAGGGTAGAAATTATAAATAGTTGGTTTTGTAAGGTGATTTTAAAGAAATAAAGGAAGCTGAGAAAAACAAATTTAGGCAATGGATATGCCCTCATGCTTTGGTAAAGATGGTAGTGAAAACTGTTTTAGTGAGACTGAGTAAATGAATTCATTCATCTACTTGTCCACTGCCAAAATGCTTATCATAATCTTATTATGGATCAAGCAATTACTAACTACAAGATAAATAGATAAATTGGATTACTTTAATACCTCGTATCATAGAACTGAGTGTAGTTGGAAAACATGGATACCATATAAATAATTCCACAAATTTTAATATAAATTAAATGAAATTGCACCTGAGTAAAAGCATTTCTAACATGCTATGATGCATTCTGAGATAAAGTCATCGTAAATGAGTCTGATGTAACTGAAGGTGTGGGGGATACAACTTGGATAGACCTTTTGAGTCCCCATGAGTCCATCGAGTTGACTCTAGTGTAACTTTGCTGATAGATTAGTTTGTTACGCACTTCTATGTTGAACAATCACGTTTATTCATGTCTCTTATAAACACAGAATGGAAAAATTTAGAGGTATTTAAACAAAAAAAATCCTTTATATTGCACTCAGAAACAAGAGCTAAATAGAATATTTAATTTGTTATCTTTACTGTCACTAGTATAGGTGTGGTCTTTTTGTGACATTCTCAAAAGTCTACCATTAATATCTTCTACAGACTTATATTGATGCAATAAACCCATGCTCTAATATTTAAATGTATTTAATTTGATTCCAATTACCCCATCAGGGATTTATCACAAAACTAAATGATACTATTCATGGGAAACAGAGCAGGATTAGATAAATTGTTAAAACATAAAATAATAACAGTTCTTATTTAAAGATGATCTACTAGCTGTGGAATCAAAGCAGAGGGCAACATTTCAAGGTAATGTTGTCAGCTCATGGAAGGCAGCTTTAGTTTTCCAGTGAAATTGTGTTCCTCATGAAGTGGAGTCCTCTCTATGGAGGCTCATTTGAAAATCCCCTAAGTGGTAAGATAACTGGAAAGTTCAACTAGAATAACACTTTTATTGGTGTTCAAATCTGTCTAAAGGAGCCTGTGACTTCTACAGCAGAAGACCAAGATGAGCAAGGGCTGAACGGCTTTTTATCTTATTGCCAACAAACTGTAGATAGATGACACGTGTTGCATTAGCAAGTGACTACTTACAACTAAAGTACTATTTGGCTAGTGGTTTCCTTTTAGGAAATATGTTTGGCATAAATTTATTACATTATATTTGAATTAAATAGTAACCTGAAATGGGACTGGAAGAAATAATATGTATCCAAAAAAGAAAACTTTGCCTAAATATTAGAAATAAGTTATTCAGCCTCCATTAATTTCTTTATGTGTATGACAGAGACAAAATTGGTCCAGCTTTGAAATTTGTCCTGTTTTTTATTATGGAACCCATCTCCTTATTCTAGACATGATAATGACTTTTACTGACTGCTTACTATGTGCCAGACCATTTCTGTTTTTTATGGATTAAGTACTTACAACAATCTTTGGGAGTACATACTAAAGTTTCCATTTGGAGAAGCAGAGATTGCATCAGAGAGAGGTAAATATATTGGGCAAGGGTGTACAATGGCTAAGAAGCTAACACCTGCTTTTGCACCTGTACTTTTCCAGTCCAGAATCTGTACTTTTAACTGTCCTCTCCTCCACGTCTTCTTACATCCATGCCTTTGTCCATAGATTTATCTCCCTGCATCTTCCCTAAGTAATGTTTAGTCACATTTCAAGTTTATATTGCAATGTAATCTCCACTGTGAATTATCTTATATTTGTCTCATTTCTAGCTGACTAAGAAGCCACTTGTATTTATCACTACAGAACTCAGTGTTAACAGCTCTTATCACATTAGATTTCAATCCTTTTTTATCTCTTTTTCTTCCCTACTAATTTGAGATACTTAAAGACGGATATGTCACCAATAAATATTTACTACTTGTGTACATGAGTATAAAATATTTATGTGAGATAATTTGCTATAACTATTTTGAAAACTGTAAATGGAATGTAAATGTAATAGGCTATTATTTCATGTTATTATTACAAATTTATCCTATGGAAATAGACATCTTAAGGTTTTTAATTAAAATATTGAAATAACAATAAAACAAATAATGAAATGATTCAAAGAAAGATAAGCATCAAATTAGTTCTACTTCAGAGTATTTTCAAAATTGAAAAAGTTAATAATCTAATAAAATTTGCAAGTAATAAGGGCAGAAAAATGGAAAAGTCAGTTTTTCTTGAATCGAAGTAAAGTATAATGCCCCCTTGATTTTCACAATAGGCAGCAGTCACTGTGGTTTCTCACCCTAACTTGAGAAAGAGTAGTTTAAGAAATTACGAAAAAATGATAAAAAAAAAAAAAAACTCTTTTTGATTCATTAAAATCAAGATTGTTACAGGTGACAATCAATATAAGATATGGCATGAAATATTGATAACTTATAGCCACAAATGGAAAATTTTCCTGGGAAAGAATCCATGTCTTAAATGGCAGAAGTTGGTGATTCAGAAGAGTGATAGAACAGGGCAGATTCATCACATTTGTATTTCTAGAGGTGACAAATGGTCAGTTCACTACTCAGATCTATGTAAATCTGTGCCTTGTTCTCAGAAGTGCACTTAGGGAAAGAAATCGACAAGCCTTCATTCCAAAGAAAAAATGGGTTAATAAGAGTGATTACATAAGTTACCATTAGGAAAGAGTTCCTGAAAAGAAGCATAAAGAAAAGTACTTTTTTCTGAAATAAACTTTAAATATGCATCTGCTTACTTACATAGTATCTTAAAATTAGTTATTTTATAGTTTCCTCTTCATTTTTACTGTGTATGTAGTTACAGCCCCCTAATAGGATTCTTCTGGAGATTGAGAGTCATCATGTATTGCAAGTTTCACACATGGCATCTGTAGTGGGTTGGATTATTGTAGCTATTATTCCTAAGTGCATCATAATGATAGGGTCTCAATTTCTACATGGGCTAAGTGTCAATTATTTAATGTATAAGTAGATATTAGTATTCTCCAGAGAAATAATCTATAGGAGATACACACACACACTTATATATAACTAGATGTAAAAAGAAACTTATTACAAAGAATTTGTTAACATGTTTATAGAGGCTGGCAAGTCCCGAGAACTATAGGATTAGTTAGCAAGTTGGAGGCTGAATGTAGCTCAAGGTTTAGTTCCAACCTGAGTCTGAGGACCTGACACTCAGGAGAGCTGATGCTGTAATTCGTTTCTGAAGGCCTATAAGCTCAAGAAGCAAGAACAGCCAACACTTCAGCTTGTGTTTGAAGTCAGGAAAAACGTCAGTGGCCTAGTTCAAGACTGTCAAGCAGGAGGAATTTTCTTACATCAGGGCAGGCCAGACTTGGTGTACTATTCAGGGTTACACCTGATTGGATAAGGTCCACCCACATTAGAAAAGGCAAACTGCTTTGTGCAGATTTAAATGTTGCTCTCATCCACCCTGCACACCCTTCAGAAACACCCAGTATAGGGTTTGTCCATATATCTGGTGACTCCATGGCACAGTTAATTTGGCTCATGTTATTAACTGTCTCTATTAAGTTTATGATTTTCCTTAAGCCCATCTATAATATGGTAGGCATAATTCACAGGAACAATGAGACTGTCTTAAAACTGTTACTCTGAAGCCAAGTACTTACATCATAAACAAAAAACTATCTATATTTATCTTTCTTTTTCTGAGCGTTTACCTTTTCCTGATAGTGAATTATCGTGAAGCAAAATTTCTAGTAAGAAAAGTCAAAAAGGGAAAACATTTCCACAGCTCTTATTTTTAACAAATTTTTTATATGCAGATTCTGGGAGGCTTTATCACAACAAATGCTACATCATCTAAAAAGTAGCCCTTTCACCTTTAACAAGCCATATACCTTACTATTTTCAGTTTCCATAATAATATAAAAAGCCTATTATTTATTGTGGCAAAATTCAGGCTCTGATCTCTTGCAATGCTATCTTACATAATCTTCAGTGTACCTCTAACCATTATCATGATTATTAAATGAGGCTACAAGGATTAAAAACATTTTTTACTCTCCACTACCTCTAACTACTTTCTTAACTATCATCTACAGTCATTTTATTTTTCACTGATTACAAATTGCATATATTATAAAACAAGTTAACTTTACAGCATGTGTAATCAGGACTATTTATTTAGATACACAAATGCAATCATTATCATTGTTACCTATGACAAGGGTACAATTAGTCTCAGCAGGTGATTAATTCAGCAGCTGTTTTGGCTCTGAATCTTACTGATAATTTTTGTAACATCTAATAACCAGCACAATAGAATATTAACTATTCACCATGAAAAATTAAGTCTTATTTTCTCACAAATTTACTTAATATAAATCATACAAACCAATTTATAGATTTGAGATGGACAGATGAGCACACTAGGATGCTACCTCACTTCCAGAATATGTCTGCTCTGCACCTGCCTGAAATAAGACTTTTAAAAACACTGCTAATGAGACTTTCTAATTTTCTTCTTGTGTCTTGAGTTAGACAGCAACAGTTTTCTTTATTCTGTATCTTGCATTCATTTCCTATTTTTTTCTAGAAGGCACAGCCTATGCCACATTTCTCTTTAACAACCATTGTCATAATAGAGAATAGTAATCCAAGATACTTCATTTCCCCATAACTTTTCCTCTATTTACACCACTTCCCATCCATGCCCGGGGAGGATGTGAGTAATCAAAATGCCACCGTAAGCCTTAGATTATCAATGACTCCATCTTGTGGGAAAGATATATAGGAACTAATCAAATGTGTAATCAGCCTGCAATTCATATTCCACATATTCAGTTTTGGAGTCAGCTTGATTTCAAAATAGTGCATCCTTGAGGAAACATGTTTTAATATTGATTGTTTCAAATTGTGTGCTTGCTTGCTTGAAACTGCAGAATCAATTCCCTTCTCACCTGACAATTATGTCCCCCATCCTGGACTCCAATAAGTGAAAGGTTCCCAAATTCATACTTTCTCCTTATCTGTGATCCCTGACACCTTTGTATGTGGACTTTTGGGTATACCATTTGTCTCCCAAAGTCTGTAAGTAATAAAATCTTTTGCCATTTAGTATTACTCCTAATCATTACAGAGGTGCAACCCATCTTAAAAAATCTTAAATCAGAACACAATAGAAAGAAAGCAGTTCCTTTATGTTTTCTTCTAGGAGTTTTACAGTCTCATATTTTAGGTGTAAGTCTCTAATCCATTTTGAGTTGATTTTTGTTTTCAATTTCATAATCTTCACATTTCCTTACTTCTGCTAACTTTGCATGCAATTCGTTCTCATTTTTTTAGTTCTTTGAAGTGCAAAGTCAGGTTATTTGAGATCTTTTATTTTCTACTGTAGACATTTATTGCTATAAACTTCCTTGGTGTTACTGCCTTGGATGAATCCCAAAGGTTTTGATATGTGGTAGCTTCATTTTCATTTGTTATCAGATATTTTTTATTTCTTTTTCCTTTTCTTCATTGGTTTGTCAAGAGTTTGTGGATTGCTTCTACGTATTTGTGAATTTTCTAGTTTTTCTTCTGCTTTTGGTTTCTAGTATCATTCTACTCTGGTCAAAAAAGGTACGTGATATGATTCACCCATCTGAAATTTTTAAGATTGTTTTATGAGTCACCAAGTGAACCATCATGGAGAATACTTTTGTATGTTCTTGAGAACAATGTATATTCTGTAGCTGTTGGGTGGAATGTTCTGTGTATGTCCATTAAGTTCATTTGATTTACAGTGTCATTCAAGTCTTTTGTTTTCTTATTGAACTTCTGCCTGGATCTTCTATTCATCATCGAATGTGGGGTGTTGAAGTCTCCTACTCTCATTGCATTGAAGTCTATTTCTGCCTTCCGTTCTGTAAATGTCAGCCTTACAAGTTTTAGGTACTCTGATGCTGGTTGCACATATATTTATCATTATTATATCGTTCTGGTAGATCAAGCACACTTTTGCCATTGTATGATGTCCTTCTTTGTATCTGGTGACAGAGATTGACATAAAAGTATGTTACCTTCTTGTACAAGTAGACCAAACCTGCTCTGTTTGGCTGCTATTTTTTGTGGAATATCATTTTTACTCCTTTCACTTTTAGCCTATGTACGTCCTTAAGAATAAAGTGAGTCTTGTAGAAAGCATAGGGTTGGAACATACATCTTTTATGTCATCAGCCACTATATGTCTTTGATTGTGGAAATTAATACAGTTACATTTATATTATCACTGAAGACAGATTTAATATTGCTATTGGTTTAATTGCTTTTTGTTAGTCTCATAACTCTCTCGTTTGTTTCTCCTTTCTATCTTCTTTTGTTTTATTGTTTTATTTTTTTCATTACTATGCTTAGAATACTTTATATTTTTATTTTCTGTAATTCTCATAGGTATTTTCTTTGTGAGTACCATTGGGCTTACATAAAACATCTGACAATTATATAATAGTATATTTTAAGATGATAAAAACCTAAGTTCAATAATAAAAAAAATTCAATTATTTTACTATTTCTCTCTCACACACAAGAGCTTATGTTATTGTTGTCACAATTTACATTTCTTTATATTGTGTCAATTAATGTATTTTAGTTTTAACTATTTTTAATACTTTTGCCATTTAATTATGTTGAAGAGTTAAAGTGATTTACCTGCCACCATTGCAGTATAACAATATTCTCTACCTGTCTATATATTTACCTTCACCAACAAGCTTTATACTTTATTATGATATCGTGGTGCTATTTGATGTCTTTTCATCTGAACTTGCAGAACTTCTTTTAGTATTTCTTGTAAATAGGACTGTGGATTTCTTTCAGTTTTTGTTTGAGAGAGAATTTACCTTTTCTGTATTTTTTATGGGCAGTTTTGCTATGTACTATATAATTGGCATTTTTTTTCATGTATTCAGCTCTTTGACTATATTATATGACTGTCTAATGGTCTACAAGGATTCTATAAATTTGTGAATAATATCATGAGAGTTTCCGAACAGCATATGACAAATTGTTTATTGCAGCTTTCAAAATTACTTCTTTTTCTTTGACTTTATGAATTTAATCACAATACATCTCAATGTGTATTTCTTCAAGCTTTTATAAATTAGGTATCTGTTAGATTTCTGGAATCTGGATGTCCATTTCTTTCATCCTATTTGGGAAGTTTTGGTTATTAATTCTTTGTGCACGCTTCCTGGTTGTTCTTCTCCTTTTTGAAATTAAATAATGCATACGTTGATATAATAAGTGATGATCTATAATTTCCTCAAGCTCGGTTCACTTTAAAATTTTTTTTTTATTTTTTGTTCCTGTGAGAGAGTTATTTTCATTAATTTATCTTTGAGTTCACTGATTCCTTTTTCTGCTGGCTATACTTTGCTCTTGAATTCTTCTACTGATGTTTTCAGTTCAATTATTCTGTGCTTCAGTTACATTTTTTGGCACTTGTATTTTTTTTAATTCCTACTGTGTTTATTCATTGTTCTTAAAATGGTTTTTATTTTATTTCATTTTATTTTTATTTAATATTTTTATTTTCTCTATAAGTATACATGTGTTTATTTGGTTTTTATAAACCCAAAAAAATTATAAAGGTTTAAAATTACAAAGTCTTATTTGGTTTTTATAAAACCAATAAAATTATAAAGACTTAAAATTTAATAACAATAACAATGTTTAAGATAAAGACTAGAAACAAAACCTTGTAAAGAATGAACAAAGATAAATACATTCAGAAAAGAAAACAGACGATTGCTACAAAGAAATATTGAGCAATAATAATAATAATGCAAAAAAGAAACATTCACATTGTCAGATAAAAGTGTGTCTATCATGATAGACATAATTTTATTTTATTTTTGAGACATAATCTCACTTTTTTATCATTGGTAGAGTGCTGTGGTGTCATAGCTCACAGTAACATCAAACTCCTGGGCTCAAGCAATCTTCTTGCCTCAGTCTCCCCAGTAGCTGGGACTACAGTCACACACCGCAACACCCGGCTATTTTTTGGAGACAGGCTCTTGATCAGGCTGTCTCAAACTCCTGAGCTCAAGCAATCCACCCACCTCAGCCTGGCACCCACAGTGCTGGGATTATAGGCATGATCCAAATGCACCCATCTTTATAATGGTTATTTTTAATTATTTTTCAGGTAAATCATATATCTTCATTTCATTAGGGTTAGTTTCTAGGTATGTATCTTGTTTCTTATGTGTTTGTTTGGAGTGTATTTGCCTGCTTTTTATTTTTCCTTTACTTTACGTACTAATATGTGGGCTTTAGATAAAGCAACAACCTCTCCCATTGCTAATAGACTGCCTTTGTAAAGGCAAAACCAGTCAACTCAGTCAGAGATTTATGGAAACGACTCAAACCATCATCCTAGTGTTATCTATTCCCTTTGTTCTTTCCAACACTCTAAGTACCAAGAAAAAGACAAATTCTGTTAATGCACCAGAACAATTGCTTCTGAAGCTAGTTCTTCCAGAGGCTTTTAGAAAAGCCAGATCACTATATGTTTGATATGTTTTCTCCCCTTGTTCCTGCCCAGGGAAAGGGCTAGGAGCTAAATTTTTAAATCTATTCATTCTGCACTGATCTGGGTAGAGGGGCTATTGTTATTAACAGCTCAAGCCTAAATCCCTGTTCTGAATGGCTCCCAAGTGGCTAGATGATCCCAGATGTTATCTTCAAACCGAAATGAGGATAGAAGAAACTAGTCCCTTGGACAGTCCTCATAACATTTGAAGCCTTCCTTGGAAATGCAAACCATCTCTTTTTCCTTCCCAGGGACAAGACAGTTGGAATTTTTTTCTGTAATAACTCTGTGGTGAGACAGAAGTTATGGTGACTACCAGCCCAAGCCACTGTCTTTGTTCTTTCCCAGACTATTATATTACACTGGTGCACTCATTGCTATAAGACTGGCCAGGCAGAAGCCAGTAGTCTGTGGGAAACCCTGAAGAACTGTCAGGGTTCTGGATATACAGGCCAAATCTTTACATCCACCGGGGGAAATGGGAGTTTGGAGGTCTTTTTCACAATTTTAAGGTACTCTTTTAAGGATAGGGATTCTGGAAACAGCAAATCCGTTATCTTTCTATTGGCTCTAATAAGCCTTGCTTTGCATTTGCTCAGGGTACAAATGCTTTCCTTTCAATTAGTTTCTAGGTTTTCCACAAAGGAAATTTTTCCATGAATTTTTGCTGAATCAGAGTGTTCATGGGGGAAAGAGAGTATAGCGCTTCTTGTTCCATTCTCATGCTAAAGTGGCTCAATAAATATTTATAAAAAGTCAATAAAATAGTAATGTCAATTTTAATCAATCCCATAATTACTTTTTATTTCTACTCTACCTAACATGCTCTAATCTGTCCTTTAACCATTGAAGCCATTATATATTTCACTTAAAGAGTAATTTAACCAGCTTTCAAAATATTTAGGGAAAACGTTAGTTCCTAAATTTCTCAGGTCTCTCGTTAACAAACAAAAGGTCACTTACTAAGGAGTTCATGAATAAACTGACTTTTATTGAAGTATGTAAAATAAATACCATAATTTTGAGAGGACAAGTTTCAGGTTACACTATACAGTATGTACAGCCATGGGAATTACTCAGATTACACTATGGAAAGATTTCAGCTAAGATCCTCGTTAGCCACTTGGGGTAGAAATGCAGCACGTGTGGGGCACTACGCATAAACGTCTCTGCTGTGTTATGTGCCCAAACTGAAAACACTCTCTGCCACTCTCACAGGGGAAAGAAATGAATTGAAACATAAGTTGTTCTTTTTTTTTATTTTATTATGTTTTTTTCTCAGAAGACAAGTTGAATATAGAAATATGATTTTACAATCAAACCATCTGAGTAACAAAATTTTAGGTTTTGCTTTAAGCAAAAGAAGTATTTAGAAGTTTGCAGAGATTTTGGAAGTGTAAGAAGCCTGGAGTCTGTATCTTCTATCCCCTTTCTGAATAATAAACAGAGTAGGTTTAGAGTATAGATTCCTGGCTTGTATAATAAGTCCTAAAATGACAGAATCCAGAGGTCATTGCCTTGGGAACCGATTAAAAGCTGCAGAAATCATCTAATACACTGGGTGGTGCTTAACAATGAAATGAAACTAACAGTGGCTGGTATTTAGGAAGCCATATAGTGAGTCAGGCATGCTTCTCGGCTAAAGAGTTTATTAAAATACAGATCCTAAAGTCTGGTAATGTGATACCTCCTTATTTGTTTTTATTTCTGAGTAATGTATTGGCTATTTGAGGTTTCTTCTGATTCCATATAAAACGAAGCACTTTATCAAGCTCTTTAAAGGATGACAATGGTGCTTTAACAGGGATTGCATTAAATCTGTAGATTGCTTTGGGTAGTATGGACATTTTAACAATATTGATTCTTCCCAACCATGAGCATGGTATGTTTTTCCATTTATTAACATCTCCAGTTATTTCTTTTCTCAGAGTTTCATAGTTCTCTTTATAGAGATTATTCATGTCTTTTGTTAGGTAAATTCCCAGATATTTCATATTCTTTGGCACTACTGTAAAAGGAATAAAGTCCTTGACTATATTTTCAGCTTGACTATTGTTGGCATATATAAAACCTACTGATTTGGAAGTATTGATTTTGTATCCTGAGACACTGCTGTATTCCTTCATGACTTCTAAGAGTTTTGAAGCTGAGTCCCTGGGATTTTCCACGTATAGGATAATATCATCAGTGAAGAGTGAGAGTTTGATCTTTTCTGTCCCTATTTGAAAACCTGTGATCGCCTTCTCTTGCCTGATTGCGATGGCTAAGACTTCCATTACTATGTTGAATAGCAGTGGGGACAGTGGGCATCCTTGCCTCATTCCTGATCTGAGTAGATATGTTTTCAATTTTACTCCATTCAGTATAATATTAGCTGTGGGTTTGCTGTAGATGGCTTCTATCAGTTTAAGAAGTGTTCCTTCTATGCCTATTTTCTTAAGTGTTCTGATCATGAAGGGATGCTGGATATTATCAAAAGCTTTTACTGCATCAATTGAGAGAATCATATGGTCTTTGTTTTTTTTTTATTGATGTGACTTATTATATTTATAGATTTGCATATGTTGAACCGACCCTGTAACCCTGGAATAAAACCAACTTGATCATGGTGTATAATTTTTTTGATGTGTTAATTCTGTTTGCTAAGATCTTATTGAATATTTTTGCTTTGATATTCATTAATGATATTGGTCTATAATTTTCTTGATTTGTAGGATCCTTTCCTGGTTTGGGGATCAGGTGGTATTTGCTTCATAGAATGTGTTGGGAAGTATTCCTTCTTTTTTTTTATGCTTTGGAAAATGTAGTATACTATAGGTACTAGTTCCTCTTGAAAGGTTTGATACAATTTGGATGTGAAGGCATCTGGTCCTGGACTTCTCTTTTGTAAGATTTCATATTGTTGATGCTATTTCAGTGATTGATATAGATCTAGTCAAGATTTCTAATTCTTTCTGGTTGAGTCTAGGAAGGTGGCATGCTTCCAGGTATTGGTCCATTTCATTCAGATTTTCATATTTCTGGGAATACAGTTTTTTTGTAGTAATCATTTAGGATTTTTTTAATTTCTGAGGTACCTATTGTTATTTCTCCTTTATCATTTCTGATAGATGATATTAAAGATTTTATTTTTCTGTTTCTGGTTAGGTTGGCCAAAGATTTATCAATTTTGTTAATCTTTTCAAAGAACCAAAATTTTTGTTTCGTTGATCTTCTGAATGATTTGTTTTGTTTTCAATTTCATTTAATTCTGCCCTAATTTTTGTTATTACTTTTCTTCTGCTGGGTTTGGGGTTGCACTGTTCTTCCTTTTCCAGTTGCTTGAGATGACCCATTAAGCTTCTTCTCTTTCTGTTTTCTTCATGAAGGCTTCCAATGTTATAACTTTCCCTTGTAGGACTGCCTTTCCAGTATCCCACAGGTTTTGATAATTTGTGTCTTCCTTATCATTTTATTCCAAAAATTTGGTGATTTCCTTCCTAATCTTGTCTTTGACCCAGCTATTATTCAGCCTAAGATTATTTAGTTTCCACCACTTCATTTGAGTATGAAGATTCCTATTGCTGTTGAGTTCAACTTTTGTTCCACAGTGGTCCGAGAAGATACAAGAAATAGTTTCTATTCTTTTAAATTTGCTGAGGTTAAACTTGTGTCCTCAGGTATGATCAATTTTGGAGGATGATCCATGGGCTGATGAGAAGAATGTACATTAAGTTTTATTAGGATGAAATGTTCTGTAGAGGTCTGTTAAGTCCATTGTTCTAGGGTCAGGTTTAAGTCCAATTTTGTTCAGTTTCTTCTTGGAGGATCTATCCAGAACTGTCAAAGGGTATTAAAATCTCCAACTGTTAAAGTGCAGGAAGATATCAAGTTGTTTATCTCCATTAGGTTTTGTTTTATAAATTGAGGAGTGTTTTGGTAGGATGCATAAATGTTAATTATCAAAATCTCTTCATGTTGGGTGTTTTCCTTGACAAATATGTACTGACCATCCTTATCTTTCTTTATCTTTGTTAGTTTAAAGGCAATTGTATCTGCAAATAAAATTGTAATCCTTGCTTTTTTCTGATTTCCATTTGCCTGAATTATAGATGTCCATCCTTTCCCCCTGAGTCTATTTTTATTCTTTAAGGCAGTGATTCTCAACCTTCCTAATGCCTCCTAACACCACGACCCTTTAATACAGTTCCTCATGTTATGGTGACCCCTGACCATAAAATTATTTTTGGTGCTAGTTCATAACTGTAATTTTGCTACAGTTAGGTATCGTAATGGAAATATCTGATATGCAGGATATATTTTCATTGTTACAAAGGGGTTGCATCTCAGCAGTTGAGAACTGCTGCTTTAAGGTTAGATGAGATTCATGTATACAGAACATATGTGATCTGAGTTTATGTATCTAGTCAGTCACCCTGTGCCTCTTTAGAGGACTATTTTAACCATTCACATTAATTGAGAGAATTGATAAGCCTGTTAGTGTTTTGGATGTCATATTTTAAAATGTACAGTGGACATTTTTAATCTTTTCACTACTGTGGAAGTTGTATTTTGTTCAAAAATTTCTGTGAGTTTACTTTGGTAGTATAGCATTGTGTTGGACATCGTGGAGGATGGGTCTGAGTATATCCTGGAGAGCTGGTTTAGTTATGGCAAATTTCTACAACATGTGTATTTGTCATTAAAGATTTGATTTCTCCATGACAAATGAAACTCAGTTATCTGGATACAGGATCCTGGGCTGAAAGTTGTTTTGTTTTAGGAAACTAAAGGTCGATGACCATCTTCTTCTGGTTTGAAAGTTTTTAGCTGAGAGATGTGCAGTCATTCTGATATTTCTCCCTTTGTAGGTGATGCTTTTCTTACATCTGGCTGCTTGCAGAATTTTCTCCTTTGTCTCAACTTTGGCAAAGTTAATCACAATGTGTCTAGGAGATGCTTTATTTGGATTGAGTCTTGTTGGTGTTCTGAAACTGTCTGCTATCTGAAGTTCTATATCTCTTGAAATACTTGGGAAATTCTCCTCCATAATCTCTTGGAGTAGAGCATCTGTACCTTTAGGATCATCCTTTTCTCCTTCAGGAATTCCTATAAGATGAATGTTTGATCTTTTGGACTCTCTCAGGGAATGATCAGTTTTTGCTCTCCATTTGTCTGCCTCTTTGAGCATTTGGGGATGTTTAAAAACTTTGTCTTCAATTTCAGAGATCCTTTCTTCTGCCTGGTCAACTCTATTATCAAGGGATTCTACTGTATTTTGGAGCTCCTCGAATAACTTTTTCATTTTCTTGAGCTCTGCTATGTCTTTTCTCATTTTGTCCATATCTGTAGTGACTTTGTCTTTGAATTCATTAATTTCTGGAGACAACTTTAGAACTACTGTTTGGATTTCAATTTCTAACTTTTCTTCCATTCTTTTTATCTTATTTGCCATCCATATTTTGAATTTGATTTCTGACATTTCAGCCATTTGTCTATGCATGGCATCTTTAATTGTATCTCTTTTGTCATTCCTTGGGGGGGTGGTTGATCTTCTCTGGTTATTCATGTTGCCAGAGTTCTTCCAATGGTTCCATTCCATGTTTATTTTCCACCATTTGGTTATTAGAACTGGTAGGGTGAGACTGAATTGGGGTTCCCAGATAGCAGAGTTTATTAGCTCCTTACCAAAGCGCTAGGCTTTGTAATTGTGGCTTATCCCTTACAACCTTACAAAGGTTCCTGTCTGAGTTTTGATCTGAGGACATACTTGGTGAGATAGTGCAAGCTGGCTCTGTTTTGAAATCACCATACCTCTACCCTATCCTAAGAAGCCACAGTATTAGATTTAAATCTTGGTGATGTAGAGGTACAGACAGCGGCACCCTGCCCCCCACCTTCCATCTTTCTTTTCTGCTACAGAACTTCAGAGGTCAACCTCAGAGTGTTGTTGCTGCCACTCAGCCCCCCTGGTCAATGACACAGAAGTAGCACCGCAGACAAAATGATTGATTTGAAAGGGAATGGCTGACGCTCGCTCGGGCATTTCAGCGCTGAAGCTTGTTCAGGCATTACAGCAAATTTATTTCATCCAACAAGGCTTATATAGGCACATAACTTAATCAACAAGTACATGACTTAATCTCATGACTTAATCAATAAACATATGACTTAAACTTGACCCCAGGCCTTTTACTGCCTGGTACTTCCGGGTCTATGGAAAAATTGGACTAACTGATAACCACTTATTATGTAAAACTATCCTTATTGGCTAAGGTTTAACTGGCTTAACTGATAACTATTTTACCAAAATTATTCTTATGCTAAGTAATAATCCTTTAACCGACCAGTTGGAGGCAATTAATCGTCTTAAAGGAGTAGCCTGGAAAATCCCACCAGGATTTTTCCTTTCTAACTCATAAAAGACTTTAAACTTGCCTTCAAAAAATGGGAGACTGATTGACCTAACAAGGGCACAGATGACTGTGCCCCTACAGAGTGTCCCTGGGTGGACAGCCCTACACATGAGCTCGAATCAGATTGTCTCAGGCAGTACAAACCCTGCTCAACAGAGAGGGATCCAAGGGTCTCCAAATGTAGATAGAAATCCTCAGTCATTTCTGTCCTACAACCCTGAGGGTTGGCATCTGGTCCCCTCTGTTGAGTCCCATATTGCCGGTCAAATTCCCTACTGGGTGTCAACATCCCTGTTCCCTGGCACAATCAAAGCCAGGAGTCTGGGACCTTGCCCACCAGGCTCAGTTTGCACTGGGCATCCATGCCTCTACTCGCCAGCTCAGTTGGAGCCAGGGGTCCATGTCCTGCCCACTGGTCTCAGTCCACACCCGGCAAGCCACTGCTCACAGACCCAGCTGGAGCTGGGGACCACGCCCTTTGGTCTCAGTCCAACAGTCCTAGTTAGAGTCAGGGGAGCATGCCCCTGCCAGCTGGTCTCTGTCCACACCCGGCAAGCCTCTGCTTCCTGGCTCTGTTGGAGTTAGGGGACCACACCCCCACCTGTTGGTCTCTGTCCATACCCAGCCAGCCTCTGCTCCCTGGCCCAGTTGGAGCTGGGGGCCAGCCCCACCCACTGAACTCAATCCACAGTGGGCAACCATGCTCCCATTTGCGGGCACCATCAGAGCCAGGGGTTCTGCACCCCCTCCTGCCAGACAGCCTGAACTAAGGGTAAACACCACCACTGGCTGGGCAATAACCAGGGAACTGCTCCTTCTCCTGCCAAATGTCCCTTTCTTCCCCACTAGTCACAGATTCCATCCTGATATTCAGACATCCATACTATGCCCAGATATCTCAGGAAAAGACCAAACACTCTGCGCTGTGCAGGGGGCAGAACTTCAGACCGTCATGTGCAGGTGGAAGGGTAGACTGAGAGTTCAGAATTATGGGGGGGAAATATTTGTTCAATTTTATGCCAGGTTGGGGTGGTGTCTAGGTTCACAAGTGGGACCTCCCTGGAGAAAGAGATCCAGTTAAGTTTAGCAGCTCTCTCCAGTGTTGTAAAATGAGAAGTCTTTTGTTTCCTGCTTGCTTGCAGAGAGCCTGTGGTGGGCCTCCTGCTTGGGGGAGGGGTCTCCCATCCTCTAGATGATAGGCTTTATACCTGTAATTTGTTTTCTTGAATGCTCTTCCTTGGAGTCACAGCTTACTAAACTTCTTTCTTGGCTCAGCTCCCTGCCTTTGGCTTCATAGAGTCCGATTCTGTCCAGTTTTTCTCCCTCTGGTCTGGAGCCTCTGTCAAGGGTTGCTGCTAGTTGGCCATCTTCCCAGAATTCAATATAAAGCTATTATATATGTTTATTAGTGATGAGAAAGTAGATGGTATTTTATAGTTTTCTTTTGAAAATTATCTGTGCCTGTTGTAACTCAAAAACCTAAGCTCCCCTAAATAGACTTTATTGTTCACTTGGTAAAAGCTGGTAAATATAGGCCTATATTTCAGTGAGCCTAGCCTTGTATTTTCTATGAGATTCAGTGAGTGAATTCTGGTTACCTTTTCTGGTCAACATGTTTTTTCATCATAAGAATAAAATTACATAGATTCTATTAGCTTTCACAAAGATGTTTCTACTCTGGAATTTTCAGTATAAAGTGACCAATTTCAACTTCTGCTATTTTCTGTATCATGAAAGATCTGACTTGAATAAAGTCTGGCTGATTTTAGTGCAGTTTGATTTGGTTACTTTTAATCAAACAGATTTATGACTAGATGACTAACTTTTGCTGGTTAAAAAGTATACTTTGAAACAGCGTTATTTGAATTGAAGGCCTGCTTAACAGTTTTATCGTTTCATCACTTACACATGAAAAGTGAATCATTGATCACTTTGCAGAAGAGATTGGGAAACTCATATTTTTAGACATTCATATTCTTCTTCATGGACTTTTCAGAAATAATAAACTTACAACCACTGCTCCCCAAACTACTCTGGTATTTGTTAAATGGACATGTGGTTGGATACAATATTATTAAACAAAAGGAGCTTTCAGTTTACTTTTAATCAGAATCATTAATCTATTTTAGCAGACAACCCTCAGAATGGGAAAGAATATTTGCGAGTTATACCTCCGACAAAGGCTTAATAACCAGAATACACAGAGAACTCCAACGTATTTACAAGAAAAGAACAAGAGATCCCATCTCAGGATGGGCAAAAGATCT
>CAUYRH010024213.1:0-29096 GCA_963574655.1 Perodicticus potto | reverse complement strand
AACAACCCCCTCCACACACCCACCAGTCAAACCCTGCTTAAATAAAAACCAAAAAAAAAAAAAAAAAAAAAAACCACATGCACAAAAAAATCTTATTTCACTGTCAGGCCTTATGTACCATTTTTTTATTTAAAAAAATAGTCACCACAATATTTAGCATTTAATGCTATCACACAAAGCTCTTGAATGGGAGGGACCATACCCTATTCACTTTCATATTCTCAGCCAGTACCACAGTGCCTACATAAAGTAGGTAATAATAATAATAGTAACTTAATAACATATCATTGTTCTAATTATACAGCTAAGTTGTTTTTTGTTTTTTGAGACAGAGTCTCAAGCTGTCACCCTGGGTAGAGTACCAAAGTGCCATCACAGCTCACAGCAACCTCCAACTCTTAGGCTCAAGCGATCCTCTTGCCTCAGTTTTTCTACTTTTAGTAGAGATGGAGTCTCGCTCTTGCTCAGGCTGGTCTCCACTCGTGAGCCACCAGGCCCAGTCTATGCAGCTAAGTTTAGGAGAACTTATTATTTATCATGGACTTACTAAATGCTTTATATATTCAGAATCTAAGACAAAAAAAGAAAAAAGTTTTATATACATTCTGTAACTTATTTCTCAGAAAAGCTCTGTGAGCCAGGTGCACTGTTATTTCCATTTCACAGGACAGCAAATAGGCTTAGAGAAGTTGAGTAACTTGCTTTAAGTCACACTGCTAGTATGAAAGGCGACCACGTCTCAAAGCCAGGCCTATCTGCCACTGCAAGTCAAAATCGGTATGTGTTTTCAGCCATTATTCTCCACAGCAAACACTTATTGAATGACTTTATTTCCCCAACAAGACTGTCGACTTATTAAAGCAGAAATAGTTTACTCAAACAGGTATTCCCCATAGCACTTGGTAGAATGCTCAGACACAGTATGTTTACAATAATTACCTTTTGAATTAAAAAGGGCCCACAACTAGTATACACAACTGTTAGATTTGTCAGTCCCCTTTCCTGCAAGTTGTAACTGCTTATGCCTTATGGATTATATAACCTCTGTAAGATAGTCTCAATTTTCTGCAACCATTCTACTAGCCACACTTAACTACTTTTACTTTTCAACAACACTCAGACCTTTTTTTAGGAAACAGAGTCTAACTCTTGTTACCCAGGCTAGAGTGCCATGGTGTCATAGCTCAAGCAACCTCAAACTCTCGGCCTCCAGTGATCCTCTGTCCTCAGCCTCCTAAGTAGCTAGGACCATAGTTGCCGGTCACATCTTTCTATTTTTATAGACAGAGTCTCACTATTGCTCAGGCTGGTCTCCAATTCCTGAGCTCAAGCAGTCCACCTGCCTCAGCCTCCCACAGTGCTAGGATTATAGGCAAGAGCCACCGCACCCAACCCAGAACAAACTTTTGACCCCAGCTATCTTCCTGAACATATTCTTCTTACTCCTACATTGGTATCTTTTGTTTTATCCTGTCCTTTTACTCTTTCCCTCTCTCCCACTCAGGACTTCCTCTCTGTGTATCTATTTCTCATTCAGAATGCCCTCTCCTTGACTTTTCTTCTCACTCTATCCCAATTCTAGTCACCCTTCAAAGTTCAGCAGAAGCTTCATCCTCTCCCAAAGCATGTTTCCTAAAACTTCACCAATATCTCTCTTCAACTCCCACAGAATTGAAAAATCTTGGCACAAAATTAGCAACTTAATTACAGACCTCCCCCTATAGTGATATAAGTGGATATGAGGACAGTCTGGCTGGGACATCCGTCATCTTACTTAATTCAGTTCATCTGCCTCCTCCACACAGGTCTTTGAACTTGGTCAAATATAATTAAATTTTTTTTTTTCTGGAGAACAGTTTGAACCTGCTGAGGTGCTGGAAGAGGAAAAGAGGAGGAAGAAGTAAATTAAGAGAAACGGGGGCTAAGGATGGGATTTGAGGAGATGCACCTGCGTGTTGGGCAGACTGGGTGGAGGGCAAGAGTTAGGGATAGGGAGAGAAGAGAGAGGAGAGGAAAGAGAGGACAGCACTCAAAATAATATCTTGACAGAAGAGAACCATTCCTTCACCAACAGCACATGAAGATCTGTCTAATTCCTTGCTCTTATATCAAGACTGTGTCTGGAGACCAATCTTTTTTTTTTAGGCTATGAAAGTTTAGACTTTTTTTTTATATTAGAAAGAGAGGAGAGGGACTCAGAGAGAGAGGAAGAGAGTGGGAAAAACTGGAGAACAGAGTCTTTAACTTCATCTTTCTCTTGAATACTTTATAACACCTTGCTGGATGCTGGAGACACAGGCAGGGCTTAAAAAAATATTCCAACTTATTGCAGTGTTTCCAGGGTGGTGGTAATTGCCAGCATGCCCAATCTCTGGTGATCGCAAAAATGAGAATTTGAAAGCTGATAAGTCTGTAGGATCCTATAACTTCACGCCCTAAGTTTTATTAGAGAAAAAGCAAGTGCCTGGAGTAGATAAGTGACTTTGCCCAGAACACAGAGCTGTATAGCAAATGTAAAATCTTGAAAATGTGTATATATGAAGAATTATTCTTCTGGTAATTACTTTCACCAAAAAACCAAAAAGAGGCTACAGACTGCTTTGCAAAGCCCCATACCTAGTATAGCCAATGGAAGATCATTTACAATCTCTTAAGTGTGCCAAATTTCTAAATAACACATGATATTGAGAAATAAGAACAGATACCAGAAAACGTAGATGGTGACGGATCCCTATAGCTAATACTAATTTCTTGTCATTGCTTTAAAAGGATAAGGGGATTCACTTAAACCTTGAAATGAAATAACCAAAAGTGTAATTGCAGGCTCAGCTCTGTAGCACAGTGGTTATGGCGCCAGGCACATACATCCAGGGTGGTGGGTTAGAACCCTGCCTGGGTCAGCTAAACAATGATAGTTGCAACAAAAAATAGCTGGGTGTTGTGGCAGGTGCCTGTAGTCCCAAGCTACTTGGTAAGCTGGGGCAAGAGAATTGCTTAAACCCAAAAGTTTGAGGTTGCTGTGAGCTGTGACACCACGGCACTCTATCGAGGGTGACATAGCAAGACTCTGTCTCAAAAAAAAAAAAAAATGTAAGTATATAAAACATAGAGAACATAGAAAACAGGTTCAGTAAATACTATACAGAATTCTTTTTTTTAGAAAAAACACAACTCATCAATCCTTCTATTTGATTGCTTTTTAAAAATAATCATCTTCATTGAAGTATAATTTACCTGCAATAAAATTCATCAATTTTAAGCATACATTTGAATGGCAAAACATAACTATAGTCCAGAAAGTATAAGGTAAGAGGAGAGAGAGGGGAGGGAAGGGAGTATCTGGGAGGAGGGAGGGTATTTGGGGGGACCTCACCTAATGTGCATGATGCAATGGTACATTTCAAAACTATTAAGTAGTTAACTATTAACTACTATATCAATGAGTATAATTGTGATGGATGTGTTACTTAGTTCAATGTAAGCATTTTGCTTTGTGTATCGAAGTAGTACCCTGTATCCCACAAATGCATCAATGTACAAAGTTATGATTTAATAAAAAATAATTAATAAAACAATAAAAAAACTGTTTTTAAGCATACAATTTAATGCATTTCATTAAAATAGTCAAAAACTATCACCACAGAGCTGGGCACAGTGGCTCATGCCTGTAGTTCTAGCACTTTGGGAGGCCAAGGTGCGTGGATTGCCTGAGCTCACAGGTTTGAGACCAGCCTGAACCAGGGCAAGACCTAAATAGGCAGGGCATTGTGGTAGTCACCTGTAGTCCCAGCTTCTTGGGAGGCTGAGGCAAGAGAATTGCTTGAGCCCAAGAATTTGAGGTTGCTATGAGCTATGACGCCACAGCACTCTACTGAGGGCAAAAGTGAGATTCTGTCTCAAAAAAAAAAACAAAAAAAAAAACTATCACCACCATCACAATATAGAAAATCTGTTAACTCAAAATATTCCTTCATATACCCTTAATGTCAGTCCCATCCTTTCTATGAGTCCTCAGAATTCATTAACTTTCTGTCACTATAGTTTTGCCTTTAGTAGAATTTGATATGAATGGTGTATACTCTTTTGTGTTTTTTTTGTGTGTGTCTGGCTTCTTTCACTTAGCATAGTAACACTTTTGAAATTCATCCTTGTTGGTTTATTATCAATACAGCAATCAAATTCTTTTGATTGCTGTATGATATCCCACTATGTGGATATGCCATCGCTCATTTCTCTAATCACCTATTTATGGGCATCTCAGTTATTTCCAGGCTGGGGCTATTATTAGTAAAGTTGGCACAAACATTAAAGTACAAATCTTTGTATGGATATGTTTTTTCTTTTCTCTTGAGTAGATGCCTACAGTGAGATTGCTGGCTCATACAGTAAATGCATGTTTAATCCTACTGTCAGACTGTTTCCCAAAGTAAGCTGTACCATTTTGCATTTCCAGGGCAACGTATGAGTGTTCCAAAGACTCTGCATCTTTGACAAGACTTGTAGTTATTTGTCTTTTTAATTTATGCATTCTGATGTATGTGTACTAGTGTGTCTCGCTGTGGTTTTACTTTTCATTTCCATAATGACATTAAGCATATTTTAGGTACAATTATTTTTCACTTGTATACCTCTTTTTTATTTTTCCGAGGCAGTCTCACTTTGTCACCCTTGGTAGAGTGCCATAGCATCACAGCTCACAGCAACCTCCAGCTCTCGGGCTTAGGCGAGTCTCTTGACTCAGCCTCCCAAGTAGCTAAGACTACAAGCACCCTCCACAATGCCCGGCTATATTTTTGTTGTGGTTTGGCCAGGGCCAGGTTCGAACCCCCACCCTAGGTATATGGGGCCGGCGCCCTACTCACTGAGCCACAGGCGCCGCCCTTCACTTGAATATCTTTATGAAAACTTTTTCTTTCTTTTTACAATTTTTCTCTTTCATATTTTTCTACTACTTTTCTTCTTTTATTTCAGAATATTAGAAGGTATGTGTGGTTTACATACTTTGTTTTTGTACAGATTGTGCCAAAGCTGTATGCGTGCCCTTCACTCAGATAGTGTATGCTGTAGTCAACAGATGTAAATTTACCCACCCTTCCTTTGCCCTCCCCCACCTTAATTTTCATTATGCAGGCATTGATCAGTTAGTTCCAATTTGGTATTGAGTATGTGTTTGTTTCTCTGTTTTTGTGATACTTCACTTAGATTGGTTTCCATTTCCATCCAGGTTGCCACAAAAGATACTAGATCACCATTTTTTTCAAGGCTAAGTACTGCATAGTATGCACATATCACATTTTATTAATTCATCGTGTACTGGTGGGTAACTGGGTTGTTTCCACGTCTTTGTAATTGTGAATTGTGCTGCTGTAAACATTCAAGGGCAGGTGTCCTTTTAATAAAATGACCTTTTTTCCTTTGGGTGTATACCTATGGGATTGCTGAATCAAATGGTAGGCCTACTTTAAGTTCTTTGGGATATCTCCATACAATTTTCCATAAAGGCTGCACTAATTTGCAGTCCCACCAACCGTGTATAAGAGTTCTTTTCCTTCGCATCCACACAAGCATCTGTTTTGGGGGGACTTTTCCTTACGAACCATTCTCATCAGAGTGATACCTCATTGTGGTTTTGGTTTGTATTTCCCTAATGCTTAAAGAAGTCAAGCATTTTTCCTTGAGTTTTTTGGCCATTATATGTCTTCTTTTGAAATGTTTCTGCTCGTGTCTTTTGCCCACTTTTTATTTATTTATTTATTTATTTGGGACAGAGTCTCACTATGTCACCCTTGGTAGAGTGCCATGGCATCACAGGTCACAGCAACCTCCAACTCTTTGGCTTAAGCAATTCTCTTGCCTTAGCCTCCCAAGTAGCTGAGACTACAGGTGCCCACCACAATGCCTGGCTATCTTCTTGTTGCAGATGTCATTGCTGTTTAGCAGGCCAGGGCTGGGCTCGAACCTGCCAGCCTCGATGTATGTGGCTGGCACCATAACCACTGTGCTACTGGCTCCGAGCCTTTTGCCCACTTTTTAATGGGGTTGTTTGGTTGTTTCACGCTGATTTGCTTGAGTTGCTTGTACAATCTGGTTAACAGTCCTTTGTCAGATATATACCATGAGAATATTTTCTCCCATTCTGTGGGCTATCATATTTGCTTTTTTGATTGTGTCCTTGGCTGTGCAGAAGCTTTTTAATTTGATCAGGATCGAACAGAGTTCTAAAAGTTCTTTCTTCAAAATAATTGGTATTAAATTGGCACTGACCATAAAACAAATCATACTCATTCAAAATGAACACACAAATGCTTATCTTCTCTTGAGACACATTCATTCTGATATATGACAAGCTTCTGCTTCACTGTATATAATATTGCTTAATTTCAGCCTCTTGAATGCTAAGTATTATGAACAACCACTCCCACCATCTCAGTGCTAATAAGTGACTTAGTCTCAACATAAATAACCACACAGTCAAGTATCTGATTTATTTTTCATTTTAGAATTTTTTTTCTATCAAGATTGTTCTCAAGGAACATAGTGGCTTGGAGTTTTGTTTGCTTTGTTGTAGAAAACTTTCATGGAATCTTAGTAAAGGAGTAATTGGAAGAGCTTAAGAGGGTATATGCATCATTCTCACTTAATGGTTTGTTGCTCTGAAAGTCAAAACAAGGGAGTCAAACCCTAAATGCCCTTACATGTGTCACAGGTCCCTTGTCTTCACAGTTTAGGAAAGGTTAAAACAGAAATGGTAAAGGGTTTTACTATTTATTAATTCTAGCACATCAGCATTATTATTTCTTCTTATAGTCAGTACAAGTAGCAAACTTCTATGAAGCAATATTCAACATGTACAGCAGACTTTGCACGGTTATTTTTCAGGCCTAGATTTTCTGATAGTTCTATTTAACATTTCAGCTGCAAAGTGTAAAACTCAACAGAGAACATCTTTTCATATCCAAAATCCAATGAACAGTATTTTTCTAGACTTGATCTTAGCCAAAAGGCCAAGAATCTATGAACAGTATTTTCTCATGAGGCATTGTTATATATGCTAACTAGGTTGTATAATATCAAAAAAAATGGAGAATAAAGGAACTGGCTTTATGAAACATAGATCTGGGTATATTGAGAAATTCTACTTCTATAATTTATTTAGATTAAAATAATACGAACACAAAAACATATCATGTCAGGAAACACAGTATAAGATTTCAGGAACATTTGTGAAGTAACCTGAACAATCTTACTATTTCCACGATCAAATATGCTTTGAATTCAAAATCAACTGAGAAATGAACTTTGGAAGGCTCTGTGACTGAAGGCCAACTCCACCCTTTATCCGACCCCAAGTAGCTACCTACCTACAACGGGAAATTTTGCCTTGGGTATATCTAAAACACCTTTAAGGAGATTTTAATATCAGTGTACTGTTTAATGTGAAGAAGAGATTACTCTGTCTTGCACATATGCTGCTCCACCACCCCCGAAGATCCTGGAGAGATTCACAAAGTTTTCATTAAGACGGGTAGGGAAACAGAGCTAGGAACAAAGAAGTTATTTGCAAAGTCACGCAGAGAGTTAAACTAAGCTACCTTAGCGCTCGCCCTACTTCTCTAATACTCACAACCAACTAAACCATAACTAATTTCCTGTTTGTATCATTTTAAAGGAGCTGCATGGTGGGATGATGGTAGCTAATCAGTTCCTTCCGTTCCCCATATTCCTGTAGCCTTTTTCAGTGTAATGACCATCTATCCACTTCCTCCTCTATTTTGCCTCATAAGTACTCACTGAATGTTTGTTTGTTTGTTTGTTTTTGGAGACAGAATCGCTCCATCATCCTCTGGCACTCTAGCTGACAGCAACCTCAAACTCTCGGGCTCAAGCAATCCTCCTGACTCAGCCTCCTGAGTAGCTGGGATTCCAGGTACCCGCCACCATAGCGGGATAGTTTTTCTATTTTTAGTAGAAATCAGGTCCTCCCTCTTGCTCAGGCTGATCTCAGACTTCAAGGGATCCACCCACCTCAGTCTCCCAGACTGCTAGGATTATAGGCATGAGCTACCATGCCTGCCCTGAATGTTTGTTTAATAAATAGATTTTGATGGAAGCGAGTAGGGAAAGTACACAGATCCACATAGCAATACAGGCTTTATAGTCATCTCATGCAGTTTAAAAAACATTCTCTATTAGAGAAAGCTGTGAACAAAATAACCACGACAAGATAATGTTCCCACATTCTTCACATACAATTGGCCTGTTATCAGGCTTTAACTATCTACTCCTGTTCAATACTTCAAGCTAACCAGAAAGGCTTCAAGTTGTCTGCAACCTGTTCTTCGTATTTAGATGAAAGTCAAACAGAAACAAGTCTTTTCGGAAACAGTTTTTACTTGCAACAATTTTGGCATGCAAACAGCACATTTCACCTTTACAATAATACACATAGTGCACAGATCTTGCTTTGACCGGTCTGCAATTTACAGATACAAGTTATCATTTAGAAATAAATATAAATTGCCCCAAACTAAAGCTATACTTACCTTTTGTATTATGAACGTTTTCAATATAACCAAAAGGAAGCAAAAATAGTACCACAAACACCCATAAAACTCATCACAGAGTCTTCATTTGTCAGGATTTTCCCACAATTGCTTGTTTCATCTCTCTTTCTGTCCTCTTTTCCCCACCCCAATCTGTATCTCTTCCCTGAATTATTTTCAAGCAAACCCCAGATAGCCTATGATTTCACCCCTATATAGCTGTTAAGAAATGAGTTGTTTTTTCTGGACACACCTCTATTCTGTGCTAGAATCAAGCATAAACTAGATTCTAATTGATTTTTTTTCAGCACTAGTATCTATGAGTCACTTAAACCCCAAAGGGTGCCCAATCCTGTGTCATTTCCTGGAGAAATATCAAATACCTCCATTTTAAGTAAAAGTTTCCTTTCCTCTTTTTGTGTTTAATAAACAAAGGTAAGATCTGAAATCAATGGCTATTTAAAAAATAAGTTAATACATAACCTTTCTAATAACCGAAACATTCAATTCAATTTAGGTAGATGGAGGACATTTTAAAAATGTTTTCCAGACAAGAATGTTACAGCTATTTAATGCAAATCTTAATTATGATCTACAAGCCCCCTTTCCTGTGATGAAGAAAAGTATATTAAACCAAAAGACACAACAAAAAGGCACCTGCTGCCCTATTTTTACAAAGCTAAAGCACACTAACTCATTCCGAGGCTTGAAATAACCCATTTTCCTTTTAAAAGGTCTAATCCTTTTCCATATTGCCTAAGTAAACTTTTACACTCTCTAAAGAAATCTGAAAATCTGTGGAAAAATAAATCTGCTAATGAAATTAATTAACCTTCACACCTGAGAGACATTTCCAGTTTCCTTTCCTATGAAAATTAACATAAATTTGAGTAAAGCGAAGGGCAACCTTCAGGGGTATTGTGTGAGGGTGTGAAGCTAGGCAAGATCAGACTAGTTAGCATGCTTCAATTGAAAAGGAAAAAACACCATAACATATTCTGACCTACAACTGAGAAATCAGTGGATACACAATTTCAGCTTAGACTTGAGCTAAGCAGAAAGTTTACCTGCAAGTCACCAACAGTGCCTCTTGCAGTGTTATATACCTTGCTTATATGCTCTCAAATATATACTCGTTCATTGAAAAAAACTATAGTCTTTTGTTTCATACTTCACTTTTCACTTCGTATGGGTGTACTAAGTACAACCAACCTGAGAAGTGACTCAACTCAGAGTTAAGATTTACTAAATATGCTTCCCTCTGCCAGAAATGTGGGGAAATAAAACTTATATGATCACCATGTGATGGAAAACCCTGCTGAATCTGAGCACCGGAAATCACTGCCATTGCCATGTTACAGTAACACCATCACAATTTCATTATCAACGATATTCATGTATTTTGTAAACTATATAAACACTAAAGCAACTGTCTGAAGTAAGTCACTTTAAAAAGAATAAAATACCAATCTAATCATGACATGCTGTCATGACAGCCACCTGAACCTCTATTTCACAGAATTTTGAAAAACCATTTAACAGAGATCCAAAGTATTTGAAATCCTGCCCACCCTGCCCCAGCAAGATATATAGATATATAAGCAGATAATAATTTCTATCATTTACGTTTTGGGGTATCTAACCTAACAAATGTCTATATAATTCAGGATTTTAAAACCCACTTTAAAAAAGTACAAAGTCCCTAAAATGTTCCCCAGGTAAAGAAAACAGTACAGAGAACATGTTAGATTTTAAACTTCAAAAATTTTTTAAAACAAATTTGATTCTCCTTGAATAAATAATATCTAGCAAGTGCCTCTGAATGTTTTACTCAAATAAGTAAAAGGAATTTCAAGCCTCTTAAAGTAAACTTGTTTAAATATTTAGTATTTAAATTTAAATTTAATAATCTAAACGTAAAAGCCTATCATAATAATATTAAAATAGTTACCTGTCTGCAAGGAGAAACCTGTTTCTTTCTCGCAGCACTAATAGAAAGAACCTTCTCCCACGCCCAGAACGGCAATCTGGAAACCCTACATTCTTCTTACAATTACAACTTTAGCGAGCAAGTCACAACACTTCCTGCTAGCAAAAGAGAACACCCTGACAAAAGAATGATACAATACTTACGAATCCCCTTCCTGTCAGGCCAGGGAGTATTTTGCCAAGAATTTAATAAAATTCTAACTTAAACACAACATTTAGTGAAAAGTTTGTTTTTTCATTTCAGCTCCAGTAAAACCATACAAGGAATCCAGGGAATTTTAAAGTTGGTTCAGGTCAAACAGCTACAACCCATATACCTATTTAGAATTTGAATAGTAGCCAAGTAACCTGCTTATTGGAGGACACATGGAGTAGCTTCTCCCCAGTGCCTCAGTCTCTCATCCACAGTCAAGTACATTACTTAGGCAGGCAAATTAACTGCCTTATGCTACTTATAGTTTCTATTATTCATTTCAATCCACATACAACATTTACACTCCATATGCCAGGTACTGTAGCACTCATTTCAAGTATATACATTTTATTTTCTATTGAAAATGTAAGCTCTTATGTGTAGCACCAGCATAGCACATAGGAACTAAGCCAATACTTGCTGAACTGAATAGTTTTCTCCTAAAAACGAGATCTAGGGCAAAACTGGGTTCAAATCCTAGCCTGTCATTGGGCAAGTTGCTTAAACTGTTCTGTCTCTATTCTATCATTCCAGAAAGAACAGTAATTCCTTCATACAACAGTAACTACTTTCTACATTGTTGTGAAACTTAGATGATTTAATAAGCCTCGTAAATTTGGATCATAGCCTGGCACATGGTAAACACTAGGTATGTGATAACTGCTCTTATTATTGAAATTTGCTTTTTAATTGGTCTAGCAATCTAATCAGTGAATTGCTAAACAAAGCAGCTGGTTAAAATCAACAGGATACTGGACTAGGCTGACGAGACCATTTCTAGACTGATACAGGGCAAGTTAATAAATGGATAAATGAGAGGAAATGGAGCACAATGGAAGCACCAGGGTCTTAGGAGTCTGACAGACTTGGGTTGAAGTCTGTGTGACTTTGAACAAGTTAACTTAGCTTCTTTGAGCCCCAGATTCCTATCTTTAACAATGGAGCTGAGCAGGGTGCGGTGGCTCATGCCTGTAATCCTAGCATTCTGGGAGGCTGTGGCAGGGTGGATCGCTTGAGCTCAGGAATTTCAGACCATCCTGAGCAAGAGCCCAGGCCCCCCCCCCATACTAAAAACAGAAAAGCTAGCCAGGCATTGTGACAGGTGCCTATAGTCCCAGCTATGCAGGAGGCTGAGGCAAGAGGATTGCTTGACCCCCCAGGAGTTTGAGGTTGCTGTGAGCTATGATGCCATAGCACTCTACCCAGGGTGACTAAGTGAGACTCTGTCTCAAAAAAAAAAAAAAAAAAAAAAAAGGCGCTAACCTACATATTTCATGAGGTTGCTATGATGATATACAGGTCTAGCAAGGTGCTCAGCAAGTGGCAGACATTATCATAATCTGTCTGATAAAACATACCTAATCCCATCTGCTGCTCTTATCTATCCCATGAGAATGAAATAAAGTGAGAAAATATGCTCTGTTCTTCATGAACAATGTAAAACAAAGTAAAGTATTTTATGGTAACATGCTGAATTCTTGGCATAGGAGGAGACTCACAGTGCATTCATTTGTGAAAAGGAAGCCTCCCTGGACAGTCCCCGTCATGAGGCAGGCAGGGTTCGGTTCTCCTGTCCTCACAACTAACCACCACCAGCAGATACCAGATTGTATTTTGTCCTGGAAGTGTTTATTTTACTTATCACAAAACTAACCTGAAATATCAAAAGGCAGGTGCCTGTAGCTCAGTGGCTAGGGCGCTGGCCACATACCCTAGAGCTGGCAGGTTCGAACCCGGCCAGGGCCAGCTAAACAACAATGATGACAACAACAACAACAATGGCAGCAGGGCATTGTGGTGGAAGCCTTTAGTCCCAGCTACTTGGGAGGCTGAGGCAGGAGAATCTCTTAAGCCCAAGAATTTGAGGTTGGTGTGAGCTGTCATGTCACAGCACTCTACTGAGGGCAACATAGTGAGACTCTGTCTAAAAAAAAAAAAATATATATATATATATATTATATATATACACATGTATATAATACTTATATATAATATATATACACCCATATATATAATATATAATACTTATATATTATATATATATATGATCAAAAGGCAACACAATCTAGAAGAGAAGATGATACAGGACAGGTTGCACCCCAGCCAGCTCCGTTAGCTGAGGGGTGGACCTGGCGCCTCCGCCCTAGCGGTGTTGGTGCGTCACAGTCACACAGGCGGCAGAGGAAACCGGGTTTAGGTGGAGGGTGGGCACAGGAGGCTCCAGTAGCCTGAGGGGTCAAACAACTGGTCGGGAGACACCAGCGCCTTAGTGCCTCCCTCCCCATTTCCTAGGCCCCGGTCAAATACATGAAAGGACTGTATCCATTCATTAATGCACACCCTCACCTAGCCTCAGTGGAAGGGACTATATCCATTCATTTGTTACCAAGTCCTGGCCTAATGTCACTACAAAAGACCCATGTGACTGTATATACCCCTATATACAGAACCCAGAGAGAGACAGAGAGCTTTTTCCTCTGACTTGGGTTGTTTCTCTCTGCCTACAGCTTTGGTGTTTTTGTATTCTTTTCTGTAAAATAAATCCTGTCTTACCACGTATCTGTGGTCCGTGGATTCATTCAAAATCACCAAGACCAAGAACCTACTGAAGACTTAACTCCATTATCAAATAAATATAACAACAGGAGCCAGAGGACAAGTTTTTCCATGTGTCTTTGTTGCTTACTCACTATGTGACTGAAACCCCTTTGACTTTCCTGAGTCTCAATTTCTCCATTTGTTAAACAAGCACAGAACTACAGGCCTACAGGCTTGTCAGGAAATACAAGACATAGTAAGTAACAACCAAGCACTTTGAGCTAACTGAAAGAAAGAATATATACGTATGTTGTATCATGCATTTATCAGACAGAAAATTAGGGCATAGGCAACTGCCTCCAGTAAGAAGACAGTATCAGTGTTAGACCAGAAATGTTAGGTTCTCCTACCCTTATTTTTCTTCAGCCACACCTGTCCCCTCAAACCAATTAGATGGGTCTGTCCCAAGTGCTATGTAAGTACTCTTCAGATCTGTAGTATTATCATTGAGAAAATGAATGTTTTAAACATATAATGCTCAACTTTAGAAGATGGTATTCTCTTTTTAAGGAACAAGTTTTACAGTTGTAACAGTGCTACCTAAAAACTGTTTGACATTCCCTTTCTTGGTTATCTGGAATGTATATGCTTTCCAAACTCAAAAGCTAATTTTTTTTTATTTTGAGACAGTCTCACTTTCTTGCCCCTGGTAGAGTGCCATGGTGTCATAGCTCACAGTAACCTCAAACTCTTGGGCTCAAGTGATGTTCTTGCATCAGCCTCCCAAGTAGCTGGGACTACAGGCATCGGCCGCAATGCCTGGCTATTTTTAGAGACAGGGTTTCACTCTTGCTCAGGCTGGTCTCCAACTCGTGAGCTCAAGCAATTCACCCTCCTCGGCCTCCCAGAGTGCTAGGATTACAGGCATTGAGCCACCACGCCCAGCCCCGTTTCTTCTTTTAAAAAAATTTTTTGAAGACTAATCTTTGATCAGAGTAAAATCTGTCAACACCATGTTGCTAATTTTTAAATCTCTTCACTGTGACATAAGAGAATTTATTTCAACTGCAAAACATCATAGTTGGGAGTTCTAGGAATGGAAATTCCCTTCAAAAATCCATATCATCTACTTAGTAAATACTAGGTAGGACATTTCCTAAAAGTTCTACCCAATCAGTAGTCCAACCAGTCTTAGTCTGTGCCCTTTATAACTTCTATCTCACTCACCATTTGAGAGGTGCATGTGTGAGTGTGTGGAAGGTACAGGCGGATGTGTTTGTATTTGTGTGTGTGTGTGTGTGCCTTTGTATGTGAACAAGATCTGTTTTTATTATGGGTAATGAACATTGGTTTGGGAAGAGAAGACAGTGGCAAGGGTTGTGTAATAAATTCTACAATTTTATAAGCAGGCCACAGAACAAAAACAAATTTACAATGCATTCCAAATTCATCATGGTGAGAGCTAAGGAAAGCCGATAGAAACCAAACTCTTACTCTTTCTCTTTCTAGATGTTACAAACAAAACCATAAAGTTAAGAGCTCATACACATGCACCTGTGGACACACACACCCCTCAAGGTGGAAAGAAGGAAAAGGCACACCCCAAAAAAGTTACGTGTATGTATTAAGTGGAATATGCAATCAAAACACAAGAGCTACAGGTATAGTATTTTTAAAGTCTCTTCCAATTTTCATCCAAATGTCACACTCTCCACCACACCCAATATACTAGGTGTCCTCTTTCCGTGTGTGACATGTACATTGGAGGCCTCTCCCGCTGGGCTTAATGACACATCTCAATAACTCTCATCTGTTTTCCTTTCATGAAACAGGCTTTTAGCTATCTTCATGACTTCTAAAAGCAAAGCAAGCAAGTAACACCCAGAAGCATCAAAGCAAAGGGATCTAGCATATAAAATAGGTATCAAGTTAACATGCAGGAAACTGCTACGGTAATTCTGAATTATATAGAAAAGTTTAGGAAATTCATACTAGGAGTAGCATTACCTATACAAACTTCCTGTTGCACAGATGTGATGTGTCAATTTTAATAATCAAGTAGATCTGGTTTGTGTAATCTCCTGTTTCATACTTGGGGAGAAGTCACAAAAATATCGTATTTCAATATTCTAAGGGATGTCTCCCTGAAAGTATTTATCAGGTCTTTACTTACAAAGTAATCATATCTTTTTAAAAAATAGAATGTCTTATATTGTACATAAAATTATGAACTTTGTCCTTATGAACTAAAAACAAAAGGCTGAAATAAACTGAAGACAATGTTAAGTACAAATCCTCCAAAAATCATCTAAACTACACATAGGGCAAGGAACTGATTTAAAAGACATCTGTGTTTTGGTTATTAAGCCTTTGTCGGAGAATACACAGAGAACTCCAACGTATTTGCAAGAAAAGAACAAGCGATCCCATCTCAGGATGGGCAAAAGATCTGAAAAGAAACTTATTCAGCAAATATTTATACAGTGGCAGCCATGGGCCATTGATCTAGGTACCAAAGTCACAGCAAGGAGCAAAATAGACAGAAAAATGTCTGCCCTTATGGAGCTTTTGTGCAGTTAACATTCCTAAAAACTTAGTGATGCTAGTTATTATTGTAATTCAACATTTTTACTCTTGATTGCAAAAGAAGTACCAGCTCATCAGAAACCAGAAACTAGAAATGACAAGTTAAGGGACTTTTCACTAATGAACTTGAACTTTAGAGAGAGATGAAGCATTAGCAGGGGTGATGGCAACTCTCCTGCCAGCTCCCCACATGGCCTTTCCTTTCTACCTTCTCGTAATGATACAGGAGAGAAGAGGTGTCCCAGCAGCCACCTGCACGTGGTTCCATCAGGTCTCAAGAGTGTGAAGATGCATCTTAGAAGGGTACAGGTGAAACTTACATAAAGTAGAATATAAATGTCTGCACACAATAACGAAGAAAATGCCATGAAAGCTATGTCAATCAGTTCGATGAAAATATTTCAAATTGTACATAAAACCAGCACATTGTACCCCATGATTGCATTTATGTACACAACCATAATTTAATTAAAAAAATCAAAATCACGTCTTATATCCTTCTAAAAAGCAAAAAATTGGCAATACATCTAACCTACTTAAAAAAGAAGAAGAATGCAAAGAGAAAGAGCGAACACCAAGATTGAACACTTCCAAATACTTAGACAAGGAGAGGGATCATACCCACCTACTAGTCTGGAGAGTTTTAGAAGCATGAAAACATACACTTTCTTTAAAAGGATAAAGAAATAACTGAGAAGTGTGCTGTGAGGAAAGAGCAGGAACAAAGCTCTTGTCCCTTGCAAAACAGGTGGGGAGGGGGCTGGGCATGAAACTGACAAAGGGTAAGATTGCTCACCCAAAGAACTCTGTGGAAGCATGGAGCACAACCTATTTGAGCCAATGAGGTCATAGGATCCCAAGAAACACTGTTCTATGTGAAGGCCAGCAATTCCACAGTGGAACCCATTCAGCTGACCGAGCTAAGGACAGCTCCACCAGGGACCAGCTGTATGAACCAAAGAAGTCACTTGCCTTCCCCTGGTTTGTTCATCTGCAGAATGGGCTCAGCAATTATGACTTGGTTGGGGAAGTTATCCTCTGAAGTCCTTCCTGCAGCCTCTGATGTTGATTCCCAGCTCACTATGAGCATCACTGTGTACCAGACAACAGCAGCCTCTTGTGAGGGGCTAAGTGTGAGGGAACATGTCAAACCTAGTTGGACAGTGACTTCAAACAGGCAGCCACCTGGAGAAAGATGTACAAATAGTAAGGAATTTGCCCTATCAGCTATCAAAATGTATTATACAAGTGAGGAGTAAAAATGCAATTTATTACTGCAGAAATGAACGAAAACAAACACACTAGTGGGAAAGAATTAAGAACCAAAATAAAAAGACCCTCTTGGATATACGGCAATGTGAAAAGTAGTGAGGTGTCACCGCACAGCAGTAGATATATATCATCAACACTGGAAGAAAAAACAAAATACAATACAGGATGCTGGGGGGAGATCAGTCATCATTATTTTAAAAACCAACATTGAAAACTTTTTCCTTATTATACCCACAAATCAACTCCAGATCATCCAAACACTTAAATGTGAAAGGTAAAGCTCTTCGTAAAGAGTTTGGCAGACTAGTAGACAGTTAGTTCTGCCCACTAGTTTGGCAAAAAATCAACAATACTAAAGACTGGTGAGAACACAGGGCAACAGGAAGCCCCATGCCTGGCTGGGGAGCATGAACAAGTACAATCACGGTGAAAGGCAACACATTGGTAAATATGAGGATGAAAATATTCAACATCTAGTAATTCTGCTCACTCTTACAGTATTTCATCAAAACCAAATACTTCATTGATTATAAGATGTGTCACTGCTAATGTATCACCTAAAAAAAGTTGTTCGTTATACTCTAAGATGTTGTTAATTTTAACATAAATGTTCTGATTTAAGAGCTATTAAAATGGAAAAAATGCATCTTAAACAAAACACAGTATGTACATTCAAAAACTCTTGCGTATTTGCATAGGTGAGACTGTTCATAGTCTTGTTGTTTTTAATAATGTTAAAAAAAAAAAACCTGACTATTTGCACTAGACTGTTTATTGCAGCTCAATTTACAATTGCCCAATTGTGGAAACAACCTAATGGCCACCAATCCAGGAATGGTTTAACAAGCTGTGGTATATGTATATCATGGACAACTATTCAACCACAAAAAGGATGGTGATTTTACATCTTTTGTATTAACCTGGATGGAGTTGAAATACATTATTCTTAGTAAAGCATCACAAGAATGGAGAAGTAAGAGTCTAATGTACTCGGCTCGGTGCCTGTGGCTCAACGGGCTAAGGCGCCAGCCACGTATACCTGAGCTGGCGGGTTCGAATCCAGCCCAGGCCCGCCAAACAACAATGATGGCTGCAACCAAAAAATGGCCAGGCGTTGTGGTGGGCACCTGTAGTCCCAGCTACTTGGGAGGCAGAGGCAGGAGACTCACTTGAGCCCAGGAATTGGAGGTTGCTGTGAGCTGTGATGCCACGCACTCTATCCAGGGTGATAGCTTGAGGCTCTGTCTCAAAAAAAAAAGGAAAAAAAAGAGTCTAATGTACTCAATTCTGATATGAGGACAATTGATGCTGTGCATGGTGGGGGGAGGGAGAATGGGGGAGGGGAGAGAGGGCAGGAGGGAAGAGGGGATCATGATGTGTGACACACCTCTTGGGGGTGAGACACAATTATAAGAGGGACTTTACCTAACAAATGCAAGCAGTGTAACCTGGTTCTTCATATCCTCAATGATTCCCCAACAATAAAAACAAAACAAAACAAAAAAAACTGAAAACAATCAAAATCTTCTTTGACAGGAGACTTTATAAATAAATTGTTAGATATTCAACTATCCAGCAGTAAAGTTGAAAAAAACCACAGATACACATGGATGATAAAAAGCAAACCAGAATAAGAGTGGAAAGAGAAAACAATAAATCAATGAAATAGGAAAAAAATAACAAAGTTAAAAGCTAGTTCTCTGAAAACATTTAACAGAATTAATCCAGAAAAAATGAAAAACACACACAAACTACCATTGTTAGGAATAGAAGGCACCTACAGATGTGTAAAGGATAATGAGAAAATATTATGAATAACTTGTATGTGAATATGTTCAACAACTTAGAAAAAGCACACAAATCGCTTGAAAAAATATAGCTTATTTAAATGATGAAAGATGAAACAAAATCTTACCAGCCCTAAATTTAGTAAAGATTTACCCATTATTAAAAAATCTTCCCATGAAGAATGTTCCAGTTTCAGATGGCTTCACTAGATACAGAAAAATAAAAGGCAACCTGCAAGCAGATAGGGAGAGAAGAATTCCACCAAACATTTAAGGAAGAGAACAAGCCAATGCCACAGAAGCAGGAGAAGACAGAGGCCCAACAGCAAAACCTGATAAAGACATCACAGAACACCAAAAACCAGAAGCAGAAAGAAAAGAAGTTACAGAGCAAATAGCCCTCTGGATGGGGGAGCAGTTCTAAACTGGGTGTTTTCCCTGCAGGTGGTGGCTTCCCTTGACTGTAGAGGGCAGTGTAATCAACCTTCTGTATCTCGGGGCACATTTGAACCCATAGTTAAACTTCCACGGCACACTTATTTATGTTGGTAATGCTATGAGGGCTATCGCTCACAGTACGATCAAAATGTTTCTGATTGTATATGAAGCACATTCTGCCCTATGATTGCACCAATGTACACAATTATGATTTAATAAAATTATTAAAAAAAATAAATTATGTTGGTAAAAAAAAGAGTGAAAAAAGGATATACTTACTGTGCTTTGAATTTCTTTTGAAAATAATTTAATTAATCTTTGCAAATTTTTGCAGCACACCTGAGATCCTCTCATGGCTGTGTGGCACCAGCTCATTTTCCAGGTGAAAATCACTGCCTGGAGAGCTAGCAGAGTTTATTCCAGCAATGGCCCTGGGACTGCTGGAAATTCCACTGGAATAAAAATGCACCTCACTCCTAACCTCAGACACTTCACACTTGTGGAGGATATGCTGTTGGTGCCCCGGGGGCAGAGACCAGGGGTGATGCTAAACATCTTTCTGTGGACAGACCCCATGATGAAGGATTATCTGACTCAAACTGTCAGTATGGCAGAGGTTGAGAAACCCTAACACAGACACAGGAATCTTAACAAAGATTAGCCAACAGAATCCAACAATTTGCAGTCAACAGGATTAATTCCCCCTGACCTAGCAGAGTTTATCCCGGCAATGAGCCTGGGACTGCTGGAAATTCCACTGGAATAAAAATGCACCTCACTCCTAACCTCAGACGCTTCACAAAAACTACTTTGAGGCGAATCACAAGACCTAACCTTAAAACATAGCAGCATATGTTTGTGAACAAGGAGTAGACAACATTTTCTTATGCAGCACCCAGGGAGTAATAATTGTAATTTTAAAAAGAAGATACATTAGACTTCATCAAAGTTCAAAACTTCTTTTATGAGGAGGAAACTGTTAAGAAAATGAAAGGCAAGGAGACCACGGACTGGGGTAAAATACTTACAGACCATAGTTCTGACAAAGGACAGATATCTAGATACGTAATGAACCTCTACAACTTAATGATAAAAAGATAAACAATCCAATATAAAACCGAGTTACCAAATATAGTAGAACCTCTGTATGCTGGCCACCTGAGGGACCGTAACAAACTTACCACCACGTGGACGGGTCAACACAAGGAACTAGGCCTGCTGTATTGAAAGGTGCGTGTGATGCCTGTCCGGCCTATGGAAATTCGGCCAACCTAAGGAGATGGCAGGTGCAGGGAGGTGGTCAGCTACAGAGGTTCTACTGTATTTAATCACCTTCACTGGTTTGCAAAGTTTCTGGGTAGCTGGGGATGACATAGGAACTCAGGCAGCCACTGCCCACATCCAGGTCAACAAATCCCCCCGTCCTATGCAGCTCAGTTCTGGGCTTAGGGTGCATGTCTGTCTTTCCCAGATGAGCCTCCAGGCTGTCAGACTAAGTCTGGCTTCCTTCCATCCTAGCCTTCCAGTCCCTAACTTGACTTCGGGCTCTATATGCTTATCATAGTAAGCAACATTATCCTTAGTGGGTAAGTTGCTGTGATCTCCCAAGAGGCCCTGGAGCCAGGGGTCTGAGGCCCCTCCCAACAGCTAGTGTCACAACGGCATCTTCACCTATTCTCCATTTCTTCTCTTGGTCCTAAAAACCTCAGAGCAGATAGCCTTCACAGTCTCTGAGCTTTGGTCTAGAGGTTTTACCGAGTTTCATCAAAGCGGGACTGCCCCAGATGAACCCCCGTAAGTCAAGTCTAGACTCATAAGAGGGATCACAAAACAACTGTTCTTAAAAGTAAAAGAGAATAAAAACTTGCAACTATGTCATTAAGGCTCACATAAACCCAACGGTGGACACCTCTTAGCTTCATAGATAATATGCTCATGCTTAAACCTCTTCTCAACCATATTACACGTATCTTAGCCCTGGAAATTTGCAGTCAAGGTGAGCGCTCTCCTAAGTCCTCTGAGCATAGAGTAAGTGCCTTTAAACCCAGGAAAATCTGTCTTATCATTTAAGGGCCAACTAAACTATTTCCTTGCAGAACTTCTTGTGACTAGACAAAACAAACCAGTCTGTTTTCAGGGCACATTGTCCTGTAGTGATTGGGTAGGTGCTGCCCTGGGTGGACCATAGACCCTGGGGGCAGGAGACATGGCCGTCCTGTCCTTGCTGCCTGACCCTGGACATGGGAGATGGAGAAACGGGGCGTGAGCATGGAACTTGGACTTCAGCAAGGTTAAATCCTCGGAGGCTGTTTCCCGTCTGTAAAATGAGAACACGCATTGCACTCACATTCTGGGATTGCTTACTGCATGGAAAGCAGAGCCTAGCACTTGGCAGAAGCTGAGAAGAGGCAGCTGCCAGTAGGTATGAGAGCTAATTGAATGCTTGCTGAACCAGGCTGAATTATAAGTGCTGGGTCTCCAGGGGTGGACCCGATCTATCCAGAATGTTCAGAAGGTGCCTTTCCTTAGCTACCAGGACCCCCGTTGGAGTTGGGGTCAGGCTAGACCAGAAACCCCAAACATTGTGCAC
Organism: Perodicticus potto; assembly: GCA_963574655.1. NCBI lineage: Eukaryota > Metazoa > Chordata > Mammalia > Primates > Lorisidae > Perodicticus > Perodicticus potto. The sequence continues at coordinate 7,160 of CAUYRH010024213.1, read as the reverse complement.
ATGGAAAGATGTGGGAGGAGGGAATAGGCCACTGCTCGTCCTGTCCTCTCACCTCCCGCGGAGCTGCCAGCCCCATGTCCACATCAGGCTGAGGAATCTCATCCACCCACCGTGGCCAGCTTGCCCGGGAAGCCCCCTGCCTGGAGGGACAGAGAGCAGCTCGCGAGCCTGCAGGGCTCACCTGCCTGTGCCAAACTCAGTTTCCCTGCCTGCTCCTGCTCAGGGCTTCCCAGGTGAGCCTCAGACCTCAGGCATCTCTGCCCAAACTTCTTCTCTGGTTTGGTCACTTGAGAATTTCTGGGCATCTGTTCTTTGCCATTTCCTTCTCCTTGGTGTCAACACCTGCCACTCCCCACATGCCAGCTCTTACAGTGATAACCAGAAACTATTCTTTCCAATTAAGTCCTTAGGATCGTCCAGTTGGCATTCTGCCAAAAGGAAGCTCCTGCTGCATTTGGGAGATAGTGTCTCCTTTCATGAGAGCATCATATACCAAGATCTGGGACACACCTCCAGCTTTCCTATGACGTCCACGGACACAGCTTCCCCCCATCTCCCTTTCACTTCCAAAGGAAGGGAAGACGGTAGCACCTCTGGGCATGTAGCACCTTCGCTTTGCTACTAAGCACATCCAAACTCCTAAAAATGAACTCCAGGATTGTTTGCTTTCTCTGCCCCTCCAGCAAATCAAAGAAGTGGGGAGACTCTGGGGGACTTGGGGACTCCCAGAGAGCTCCCCTTCATTCTGCACCCACACCATGGATGTGGCAGTTCCTGCCTGTAGACCTGCCAGGTCTGCGCTCTACACATTTCTCCCTGGTGACCGTTTGTGGAGTACAGCCACTTTGCAGCATCTTCCTTTCAGGGACAGAACAGGCCATTTCCTGCCTTGCTCCTTGAAAGAGCGTCTGAGGCCTCACTCATGGGAAGAGGCACATATGATCACTTCCAGTCCCAGGAAATTTCTAAACAAACCCTCAAATATATTGGTGCATTCTTAGTAGATTGGTGCCAAGGACTTGAAGCGTGAAGCTGTACCTAGACCTTTGTAAACTAAGTGTGCTGCTCAAAACTCCTGAATGCAAAGGAAATTGCCAGAAACCTCTTCTCAGTTTAGACCTGTGGCACCAGGGATTCTGATTGATACATAGATAGATTCAAATGAAATCGTAACTGTTCCTGTTTTTTCTTTGTCTTGAACCTTCCTAACAGAAATAAGCCTGGCAAAAATCTGGCCATTTCTCTCCCAGGTGACAGAGACGCGCTCTCCGTCTGCCTGAGCCAGGCCTTTCCCTTCTGAGCAGTTCTCATTAGGGAGCACGGTGTGAATTACAATGAGCCACAAAACCTCACAGGAAGCAGAGTTGCCCTTGAACTTCCAAGGCTGCCAGCTCAGGCCTGTAGGGAGGGAGCACTGGCATCCCTGCCAGTGGTTTCTCTTCTTCCAGAACAAGCTGAGCTGCTGCTCAGAGAGCCCATCATGAGGCAGGTGCAGCAGGATCTTTATTGGTGTGGACGTTTGGAACAAAGGCCCAGCGCTGTGCTAGGCACAGAGGACGTGGTCAAGAGAGGGCGCTCCGCCATCTGCACACTGTGGGTCTCCTCCCTGGGCCTCTGCAGCTGCAGCGTGGGACACAGGTGTCTGTGGGCCTCCTCAGTCTGGGACGGTCTGCTGGACAAAGAATGGCCCCCTCTATGGATGTGGGCGCTTCACACTTTCCATACTTTGAACTCCGGGGAGGGCCCACTGGGTGATGCAGCTGGGGGCAGGTGGTAGGGAGGCTGGTTTCCTCATTTCATTTAGGTGACATACCTAAGATCCTCCCCACTGCTGCCCTCAGTAATCAGTCAGGTCCCACTGCCCCAGACTTCAGGAGAGAGTGAAATGGCTCTAGTTTCCTAAGCGCCTAATTTCTGCACGCAGACCACAGATGGAAGCTCTCCTGCAGTCCTCATATTTTAAAACAAAGGAAGCCCAGTGTAAGGGCAGCCCAGCAGTCTGCGGAAACAGAGGAAATTCTGACCCAGACCCCCCTGGCTCCAGACCTAAGCTGTCCCCTAAGCCATGCTGGCCTCCAGGGGATAAATCACTGTGCTTTCAACTCTGAGGCCTTGCACCACAAATCAGCGAGGAAAGTTGTTCTTAAATTCATTTACAGCTCTGCCTGAGTCTGATCAAAATGTCCCCTAGTCAAAGGCCTCCTGGACAATTCACCCCGGGAGGCCCCGGGCAGCTGAGGAGGAGCTAGGGCTGACCATGTAGCCTTCATATGTCCCTAAAACACGTGAAGCTTCCAAGGGCTGGATCAGGCAAGTCAGCTGCCGCCCTGTCAACGCCTTAGAACCCCACAATAGGAGCGCCTGAGATTAAACAAACAGGTAAAAATAAAAGTAAAAATAAAGGGGACGGTAAGTGGGTTTGGCGCTTATCTCCTTTTCTAACAAAAGATAACAGGTAATTGCTTTTTTATCGCTGGCACTTGAAATTTGAAAGTAAAGGAGGAGTAAGGCTTGATAGCACACATAAGCTCTGCTGCACTCAGATCCTTAACTTTCACTTCTGTTAAGGACCGGTAGTCAAGTCACCCCGAGGCTCTTACACAATTCAGTAAGAAAAATAGCCCAGAAGCAACAAAGGAACATCTACCATGGTGCTTCCAACAGGAGGGCTTCATGTGAATTACACGTATAATCTCCCCACCCACCCACCCACCCACAAGAAGTTCTAAATTGTCATCAGTTTGCCCAGTGTAGGCTTTACCTAAGAAGAGATGTTTGAATGAGGCAAATGAGACAGTTCATAGCCTTCCGGGGAAATGAGAAAGCTGTTGCCTAGCAACCCAGCCCCCTCAACACCTGCCGTTACCTGGCTCTTCTGAAAACCCAACGTCTCTAATAGACATCTATTGCCTGCAGCCGCAGACGCAAAGGGCCACACAGGGAAGCACCCCCTTCCCTCCTTGTGTGTCTTATCAGTGCAAAGGCTTCAAAGGCCGTTTTCCTCCAAGATTGAGATCTTCAGGTTCCACACCACTTTCTAAGTTCTCCCACAGCTCAGCTTGATAGAAATTTACTCTTTTCTGTCTAAAGAGTTCTCTGGATGCCCAAGAAATCCTACAGCCCAACAGAGATACTGCTCTTTCATCTAGAGATAATTCCCTGCTTTTGACTTATTACTGAAAAATTATAAATTGATAATGTTTATTGAATATTATTATGGATTGAAGTCTATCCCCTCAAAATTCCTATGCTGAAGTTCTAAGCCCCAGAAACTTAGAATGTGACCTTATTTAAGAAAAGGGTCTTTATGGAGGTAATCAAGTTAAAATGAAGCCATTAGGGTGGACCCTAGCCTGGCGTGACTAGTGTACACATAAGGAAAACCTGGAGGCAGACACCCAGGGAGAAAGCCACGTAAAGATAAAGGCAGAGACTAGGGCGCTGCTTCTGCAAGCCAAGGAGCACCAACAGTTGCCCGCAAACCACTAGATCCTAGGAGAGTGGGATGGGACAGACTCTTCCTCACAGTCCCCAGAGGGACTGACCTTGACCATGTTCTTTTAGCCTCTGTAACTTTGAGTCAGTAAATGCCTCTTGTTTAAGCCACCACGTGTGTGGCCCTTCGTGATGGCAGCCCTCAGCAGCTAACACCACGGTTCACCAACTGCCGGGACTGGTACAGGTGTAGCCTTCCCCTTTCTCACCTCTGCGTGACTCCCTGTGTGATTAACCACACTTACCACAGGAGGAAGCTGGGCTGAGAACAGAAGGAGGCAGAATTCGAACCCAAGTCAGGTGCCTCCGAAGCCCCTGTGCCATCTGCCTCTGCTGACTCCAGAGGTGACTCTGTCACTCTGCAGTGAAGGGTTTCCTCCAGAAGTAGCAAAAGCAAAGCTAGCTGCTAACCAGGCCGGGGAAACCCTGAAGCCAAGGCATTATGAAATATTGAATATGTTGATGGGAGGCATACTGCCAGCTGAGCTGGAGCCAGGAACTGGTCCTTGGCTGATGGGCCAGAGATTTCTGCTGCAGAAAGCTGAGCCTGGAGCAAAATCAGCTTTGAAGCTAATTAAACTTCCACAGCTCTGGGGCCACAGGGCAGGACCTGGGGGCAGCCTCTGCAGGCCCTGAACGAGGCAGCAGGCAGGGACCTGGCCGCAGATGGCAGATCAGCCACTTCAAAAGGATCTGTCACTTTGGGAATGCTCAGCAACACACTGAAGTGTGGATCAGTGCATTTAGCAGGGAAAGCTATCTGCTGTAAATGGAGTCTGCGCTAGGCTTCTGGTCTACAGCCAGGAAATTATTAACACAGGTGAAGGTGAAATTACAGTACAAACAAGGTCACTGGAAGAAAGTATTCTTTTTTTTCTTTTGGAGACAGAGTCTTACTTTGCAGCCCTTGGTAGAGTGCCACGGTGTCACAGCTCACAGCAACCTTAGACTCTTGGGCTCAAGTGATTCTCTTGCCTCAGCCTCCCAAGTAGCTGGACTACAGGTACCCGCCACAATGACTGGCTATTTTTAGAGATGAGGTCTCGCTCTAGCTCAGGCTGGTCTCAAACCTGTAAGCTCAGGCAATCCGCCCGACTTGGCCTCCCAGAGTTCTGGGATTACAAGTGTGAGCTACCACTAGGCCGAGAAAAAGTATTCTTAATTGTTAATGGGAGTCTCTGCAGTAGCAGCATCTCAGGACAAGTGTGAACTCTTTCTATCAAGGACTCTACCTCTGTGTACTATGTTATTTAAAATCTGAGATCATATGAATAAATACACTTTAGTGATTCTTATGTTCACACAGACCTTCAGCCAAAGTACCGTAGAAATATATTCATCCATAAATATAGCATGAATAAAATGATCACGTATTAAAATCTGGAAAAAATTTAAAATAAATAAAAAGGAATATAATGCTTATTTTGTGATTTCTATTAAATGGGCAACATTTCTAAGACTGGGAAAGTCTGTAAATTAACTTTTTCCAACATGTAGTTATTAAATACGTTACGGGACTTGTGGATTTTTTACAGATTCACACGAGCACCAGCATACATAGTGGTGATTAACCATAAATACCAAACAATAAACTTCAGATGCTGGGAACAAAGCAAACATTTCCAAGATCACTAGGGGCGCTGCTAGCTCAGAAAGATTATGAAGAATGACGTCTGATGTTGGAATGGAAGAGATAATACCTCGTTATTTTGACAATATGATTGTCTACTATAAATCCAAGGGTTTAAACTGAAAAGCTATTAGAGCTCCGAGGAGTGTTGAGCAATTTAACCAGAATTAAAGCAACCTCCAAGAATCAGTAATTTACATGAAGAGCAGCAATAATCCACTAGAAAATATCAGCTGAAAAAAATTAACAGTGGCAACAAAATAATAACACATCCAGGAGCACATCTAATAGGAAATATACAAGACCTATACCAAGGTCATATACAAGACCTATACCAAGGTCATACATAAGACCTGTTCCAAGATCATATACAAGTCCTATTCAAAGGTCATGTATAAGACCTATACCAAGGTCATATACAAGACCTGTTCCAAGATTATCTACAAGACCTGTACCAAGGTCATACACAATACCTGTACCAAGGTCATATAAAAGATCTATACTAAGGGCATCATAAAATCATATTGGAGGAAAAGGATACCTTAATAAATAGGAGAAATAACATGTTTCTGGATGAAAAGTAAGAATTGCAGTCAAGTCTGCTCAAATTAATTTATACAGCCCATATCTGATCAAGAACTTGACAATCTGGTACATAAATTTATGCAAAAGAAAGAAATTTATATTAACCAAGGCAATTTTGATAACATAAAATGAGAGAGGGTATTGTCATACTTCATGTCAAAACTCGCTCTGTTAATATTAGTATTAATTAAAACAGAGTGGTCTGAGCGCAAGAAGAAATGAATAGATCCATAGAATAAAGCAGTTATATTTCAATATATTTGAAACTTTAGTTTATGAAAGGGATATTTCAAATCAAAGAGAACAGTTCAGTGACAATATGTTTGGGGATAATATAATGTTATGGCACATTTTTAAGGCCATACACAAAAGTAAATTTAAAATAGATTATAGGTATAAACATAAAAAGTGAAATTTAAAAAAAAATAGGATCATATTTTTATAATATTGATAATATTAAAAGTCTTCTTTGAAGACAAAATATCCAGAAACTGGCATGGTGCCTGTAGCTCAGTGGCTAGGGTGCCAGCCACATATGCCGGGTCTGGCGGGTTCAAACTCAGCCCAGTCGGGCCGAACAATGACAAGTACAACAAAAAAATAGCCAGGGGTTGTGGCGGGTGCCTATAGTCCCAGCTACCTGGGAGGCAGGAGAATTGCTGAAGACCAAGAGTTTGAGGTTGCTGTGAGCTGTGATGCCACCGCCATTCTACCAAGGGTGACCTAGTGAGATTCTGTTTAAAAAAAAACCAATGCAGAAACCATTAAAGAATAACAATTGTATTATAAAATAATAAGCAACATTTATATGACAAATGTTATTACACACAAAATTATAAGATGAGCTACAATGAAATACTAATATTTAGGTTATACAATAACTCTTATGATTATAAAAGAAGAAAATACTGTAGAGATGTGAGTACATGATTTGAACAGAGATTTCACTAAAAATAATAAAATGAGATAATATACTTTACAAAGATGCTAGAGTTCTTTAGCAATTGGATAAATGTAATTTGAAATGGTTTTTTTTGCTTTTTTAAATTTTTACATATACATGTGTTTATTAGGTTTCCACTTTTTGCCTTCACAGAATTTAAAAGGCTTAAAATTTAATAACAATAACAATGTTTAAGATAAGGACTAGAAACAAAAACCAAGTAAAGAATGACAAAAGATAAATACATTCAGAAAAGAAAACAGACAATAACTGCATTGAAATATTAAGCAATAATAATAATAATAATGCAAGAAAGTAATGTTCATATTATCAAATAAGCATATGTCTATTATAGAGTGCTTTGATTCTGAGGCTCAGTATGAAGTCATCAGTTAACTTCTTATTTTTTTTCCAAAGTCTCAAAAAATAGACAACTAATATTATATAAATAAAAGTAAAAGAGAGTTCCAAAAAAACAGATCACGCCAAATCTTATAGATAACAGAA